>CM076569.1:36449270-36622516 GCA_034641835.2 Pinus albicaulis
TATGTATCATTGTGTTTCATCCTTCTATATTGCAGTAGTACAAAGGTTTTATACTAATAAATGCTTTTCAAAGGCACCTTAGCTTTGTTTGTCCTTCACTGCCTCTATGTTTTCCTTTTCTAGGTCAGTTTAGAGAATTCTTAGTTGATATCTAGACCCAACCAAGCTTGTTTATCTTATGAATGATTCAATACAATATATATCAAAGATATTTTATGGTTAGCCTTGCTTGTTTGATGTCACTAAAACATTGTTCTTGAGATCTTTCTTTGAAGTATCACTAATTAGGTTTTGCCAAAGAGGCTATGTTTCGATCATACCCTTTGTTCATTCTTGAAAGGTTGCTTGGAGGTATTTATGGCTATGATAAATGATGTTTAGGAGTTCCCTCTTCTTTGATCTATGTTATATGTCTATCTTAAATGTTTTCTAACCTTGAAGGTGAAATCACTAGAATTTAAATAAGTTTCTTGCCTTCTATAGTTCACTGGATTGTTTGTCTTAAATGCTTATTTTCTTGAGTTTAATCAAAGAGTTATTGGTTTGCCCTGTCTTATGATTACTTCTTTATGCTAAATAGTGTTGAAGGCCCTTCTTGTTAAAGTATTTGACAAAGGATTCTTAGCTACCCTTTTCCCTACTTTGTTCACAAACTTGATGTTCATTTCATCTCACACAAACCTTGAAAATCCATTTGACCATGTTAGATTTTCCTTGTGATGCACCCTAATTCATTGTTGAACTTTCCATGACTTTTTATAGACTGCATAGCCCAATGAATTGAATATTTCCTCACTCCATCTATTCTGCTTGATCATCTACCCAACCAAAACAAACAAACAAACCCTAAACTTAACAACTAGCCTAAAATAAAACACTAAAAGAAAACAAGTTCACATTCTTTGCACAAAATAGAGAGAGCCCTCTCTGAGTCCAGGAAGGTTAGGTCCTAGGACTCCAAAGACTGGTCTGATGTTACCCCTATTCATTTGTTCTCACCAATCTAACAAATTACAGGGTCCTAACATAATGGCGATCACGGTGGGACCTTCGGAGTAAGTAACAAGATTATACATCCTTGGAGATTCAGAAGCCCTTGTCAAAGAGTATCTACTGATTTATCACCACATCATCACCTAACATAATGAAGATCACGGTGGGACCTTCTGAGTAAGTAACAAGCTTATACATCCTTAGAAAATTCAGAAGCCCTTATCATACAATATCTATTGATTTATCACCACCTCATCGCCTAACATAATGGAAATCACGCTGGGACCTTGTAAGTAACAAGCTTATACATCCTTAGAGAATTCAGAAGCCCTTGTCAAACTGTATCTACAGATTTATCGCCACCTCGTCGCCTAACATAATGGCGATCGAGGTGAGAGCTTTCTAAGTTAGTGACAATATAAGTACTCGTTAGGACTTCAAAAACCATTATCAAATCATAGAAAACTCAACTGTTAGCCAATAGTAGAATCTAATTGTCTCACCATCCTAGAAAAATGATGACTCAACTGGAGGACACTCATAGAAACCTTAGGGCTGCATAAAGGAACTCAGAAAACCCCAAAAAACATCCCTAGATTGGTTTTTTGTCAGTTATTGGTGGTGGAATATAAATACATATCCTTAAAACAACAAAAAAAACATCCACCTGGCGACTCCACTAGCCTCCAGTAGGCCTACTAACTTTACTAGTTTTCATAGACTTCCCTAGGATTGTGTCAAATCAGCCCTGAGAAGTTTAGAGGCCTAGTCACACACTGTGTGAGTTTAGGAAACACTAAGAGAGGCCAGCCTTCTGAAAATAGTCATAAAATTTCAGCCTCTCAACACTTTGGGTTTGAAATCTAGCTTCACAAAGGATCAGTACCATATCTCACCCGGACCCAAACCCTCCTACCATAGTTGATGACCCAGAAAATAATTTGTGGAAAACTTCCAGAACTAAAGATTCAACTACTATTAGGACCATTTGTAAAGCAATTTCTGTCCTTGAAAATCCTACAGCCTTGCAACAGTCCTAGTTTGACTTACATCATACAAGAAACCTTTTCAAAACCAAGTCACAAAGTGGGATTGACCAGACTGACCTTGAGCCCATAGATTTGCAGCAGAGTTCTAGTAGAGAAGCCTCTCCTTCCACTCCTCCTGCCTTTCAACTTCTCCATCACTTTGGATCTTTTCATACAAGGTGTGCTCAAAATTATTTTGCTGGTCCAAGTTCCTCCATCGCCCCCATCCACATATCCACTGTGAAAAACACTCCACCTCATCCTCCACCTCCTCTCACAAACCCTCCCCTTGTAAATCCTCCTTGGATTCCATTAGATCCCATCATGGTAGCATGGTATGCCGCCCTGGCATTGATGGCAACACAAGTACTCCCCCTGCGATCATGACACCTCTTCCTACAACATTCTCTCCCCACTTTGACATCAATGGAAAAGGGTAACTCCCCTTGACACACAACCATCCCACGGACTAGTACACACTTCCAATCCCCCTTTATATTCTGAATAAGGAAACTCTAATGAGAACTTGGGAGAATCCCAAGATTCTGGCGAAGATATTCAAATGCTTCACAAGTACTCTTACGATCATCAACGCTTCCTGCCCAATCTGCATATGTAAAGGCTTGAATAATGAAATTGTTACACTTGGGATACCACAAGCCATATTATGTTTTTCCTTTTAGATATCGAAGAATTATTTTGACGTAAATAATATGTGATTCTTTTGGTGCTACTTGGAATCTTGCTACTTGTCCAACTGCTTGCATAACATTTGGCTAGGAGGCTATTACATATAGAAGAATACCAATCATAGATATGTACAACCTTTGATCCAGATCCTTAGATGAGTCGTCTATGCTCAATTTGAAACCTGTTACCATCAGAGTAAGGATAGGTTTGCAATCTTCCATTTTGAATTTCTTGATCATTTCCTTGATGTACTTGGATTTACATATAAATATTCCTTTCTCTTGCTAAGATATTTGAAGCCCTAAGAAGTATGTCAGCTCACCAATTAAAGACATCTCGAACTCACTTGGCATATTTGTAGCAAAGTTCTTAGTTAGTCGATCATCATGGCTACCAAATATTATATCATCCTCTTTAGCTAGTAGACGTGCTTTAGTTTCTTCATCCAGAACATATATGTAGTTTGGAGCTCGACTTGCTGTAGCCACAATTTCACCATACCTTCCTTTCCTAATTTCACATTTTGTGGAGTTGAATAGGATATTGTGTCCTTGGTCACACATTTTTCCAACACTAATGTTGGCTCGAGGGGTCCTAACCTAGGTTCGGAGTTTAAGGTTTGTCAACAAACCCCTATAATACTGGCCCTTTCGGCAGTGACCCGCTTGCGCAGGTCAAAGTCTCACCCAAAGTAGTATGGGTGGGTGCTGAAACTAGGTTTCTGCACCCTAAGAAAGGGTAGGTAAGGCAAGCAAAGCTGCATCTGGCCCTGTGATGCCCAAATAGCCTCTTTCGGAGCAGGATCTATAGGTCTCTTTTCGCATCCACGTGCACAAGGTAAACTATACTACAATGTTTAATAATTATATACTTCTATGACAGTAGCACAATATTGCATAAAACAGAATAGAAAAAATCCAGATGTAGTAAACACACTTACACAGAACTTTCACAACTGAATACAGAATACAACAATTACCAATGAATCACATAAACAGTACTCATAGATTCAGTTCTCAAACATCCTTTCTTATTCATCAATTCCCTCTTACAATACCCATCCCAGCCTGCGCACATAGCAGCAGGGTCCACACACAGTAGGACTCTGGATCTCCGCACACACAGCCAGCAGGAGTCCTTCCCCAAAACCCAAACAGATCTACTAAAGCACAATTTGTATCAAGAGCTCTTCCTTCTCTTCTATCTACAATCCCAAAATGTCCCTCTATTTATAACAATATTTCCTAAATTTTCCTATGGTCCACAAACCGTGGTTTTCGGAACCCAGGTTTACCCTTTAACCCATTACAATGCTTTCGGGGCTTTGTCCCACCCCAAAAACCCTGCGCTAGAATAATTATAATCAAAATTATACAAAATCAGACTAGTTTCGCAGCTTGTAGGAGACCCTGTTCCAACAACTGAGAAAATTGTGATTCATGTTTTCAACCAATAGAACATTCTTGGCTAGAGCATCTTTGCTTTTGAGAGTGATGGTACTTGATCCTATAACATTGAAAGATCCATCATTTCCAAAGGGCATGGTTCCATCCTTCTTCTCTTTCAAAGATACAAATTTCTTTCTATCTCCAGTGATATGTGTTGAACAAACGCTATCAACATACCACACATATTTGTTGTTTTGAGCCTTGAGAGTGAGAGCACAATTATCAATCTTATTCTTCTTCCATGTTCGTTCGTTCTATTGCTTCGAAGATTCTTCTGGAGGATTTTCAAGTCTGCAGTCTCTGTCTATGTGTCCAAAGTTTCGACATTTGTAACATTAAATATTATTGATTAAACGTTCAAATCTATTGATGTTTATTTGAGCCCTTGAAGGTTCATATTTGACAGATCTCTTGGAATTGTATTGGTTCCTAGGGTACGTGCGACATTCTACAACTTTATGACCAAATTTTCCACATGAATAACAATAACCATAAAAAATATGTTGGTACCTGGATGGAAATCTTCGCTGAGGAATTGTCTTCCAAATCTATTCTTGCGAATCTTGTCCAATGAAGTATACATGCATGTCAGATCTCATAGGTTCATTGTATTTTTTTGTATAGGGTCCTACTTCTTCTTCTTTGTAATCAAGGCCAATTTTTTCGTTGTAAGATCGTTGATTGTCGATCAGTTCTTCCAATGCCCTTGAGCTATTGGCATAGTTTTGGACAATGTTTCCCTTCTTCACTTCCTTACGCAGTGAGACTACTTCAGCTTCTAATGCTTCCCTTTCTTGGTTTCTTTCTTATAACTTCTTTTGAAGTGACTCTCCAATACATTTGTGTTCTTCAACTTCAATTTTGAGACCTTGAACTTGTTCTTCAAGAGTATTGGAACATATTTTCTTAGCCTTGAGCTCTTTTATAAGCTTGAATTCATCCTTAGAAAATTCTTCTATGGTCAACCCTTCTTATTTGTTGTTTGACACCTCTTGTTTAATGTGCTTGGCCATAAAAAATACTCTCCCATTGGATTATTCTTCACTGTCATTGTCTTCATCGAATGATGAGATATATTCTTTAGAGAGAAATTTTCTTTTTGAATCCTTTCTTTTTTCTTTGCTTGTTGAATTTATTAAAGTGTTATATTCCCAATTAGCCTCAAGCTAATTGGAATATTAAATTTTTCTTTACTTTTCTATTCATGAATAAGTGAAAAAGGGAGGAATATAAAAATTCCTAAAAACAGTGAATAAATCAATGCCCCATGTGAACAAGGCTAAATCTGGGCTACTTTAATAAAACACCCTTATGTGTGAAAGGGGTTGAGACTTTTGATTGGGTCAACAAGACCAAATCAATAGCACTGTCTAGATTCAATGAACCTCTGTAATATTCCTACTTAGCCTGAGCTAAGAGGAATATGCATTTTTGTTTTACTTTCTATTGCATGAATAAATGAATAAAGGAGGACATGTAAAACTCCTGAAAAAACTAAATAAATCAATGCCTATGTGAACAAGGATAAATCGGGGCCATGTAAATAAATCACTGCAGGTGTGAAGGGGATTTAAGCTGTGAGACTGGGTCAACCTTGACCAAATCTACAGAGCTGTCTAGATTCAATGTATCTCATAAACGGACAACATAGTTCTAGAAGGAGGCCCCTCATGTGAAAGGAGCTAACTCATCAAGGTGGTTTAGAGTTTGCAAAGGCTTGCATCTTATAAAAGGAAGGGGAAGGAAAAAAGAGAAGGTTGTTGATTGATTATATTTCTGAGTATCTTGTCTGCTTAGACAAATTCTATTCTCTGCTTTTTAGTGGAGAATTGTGCTGCTTAGCACTTGGAGTTCCTATGCAGGGATTTCACCTCTTCCATTGAGGCTTCTTGGAGGATTTTTTCTGATTTGATCCACTATCAGGCTTTAGGCCAAGCTCTACTTCCAACTGTAGTTCAGATCCAGTGAGGGTTTGCTTGCTTTTGTAAGTTGTAGTAAGTGGAATTCTAGATCTGCTTAGATCTAGCTTGTATTGGAGCCTCTTCTCATGGAGTGTCTTTTAACCTCTCGGAAGAGTGCATCCACTGTTTGAGCTTCATATTTGTATCTTGGAATCATGCCATCATTGTTATTCAAGCTACAACACAGTTTTCATTGAGGAACTGCATTATTTTCATAAGATATTCTTCAGGGTGTTTTGATCCCATTTTTTATGAGAGATCTCTAGTGTTGGGCTTTGCCTTTCACTTTGGTGATCCATGGATTAGCTTGCTGATCCATGTTCTGTTTAGATCTGATATATTTTAGCGTAAATTCATCTTCAAAAATTTCTGAATCATTTTGCAGTTCTGCAACTTAAAACTCAGATCTACTCTTTGTAATGCATGATTTGGTCAAAACCCCAAGGGGATCTTGTAAATAAGACTATCTATTTTCCAGATCTGAAATGGATATGATGTTTTGTCCACATATCTATCCTAGATCTGAGTTTTAATATTCATCTACTGTAGCTCCTCAAAATAACGATGTTAAGCCATTTCTGCAGTTTATATATGTGTGCAGCCTTCTTTTTTGAAGATTTCTTTCTTTATTGTCTCCTGTATTCTACTGTATATTGAAAGAGCTTCATTGTAATTATGATTTGCTACTGTATACTCATAATTTAATCATATTTGATTGCCTCTTGTTCATACTTTCCAAGACTGCGTTATTTCTGAGGCAGTTTGTAGTGCATAGTTGCAGCCCCTCTTGTAGGGTGTTTTTCAACTAGACTAGGTTGTGGGAGATCTGTTTACCACACCTAGTTTGATTTGTTTTTGCTCCCCTTTTGGATCTAGACCCCATATCTACTGATCTAAGGGATCCAAGGGCTGTAAACTCATTTATGTGCATCAATCTCCCAGGAGTGTGTTATTTTAGCAGGCTTGCTATGCTATTCCAGATTTGGGATATTACAACCTCCTAGATGCACAACGCAATTTTAGATGGAGGCCACACATGTGAAAGGAGCTAAATCATTGAGATGGTTTAGGGTTTTGAAAGATCTCAATCTTATAAAAGGAAGGGGAGGACAAAAAGAGAAGCGTTGCTGAAGACCACATTATTTTCGAAGAATATGTCTGTTTAGACATTTCTCATTCTCTTGGCTATTTAGCAGATAATAGTGCTGTTTAGCACAAGGATCTCATATTTAGGAATCCTTCTCTTTCCTTGAGTAGATCTTGGAAGATACTTGTACTTCTTGACCACTATCAGGCTTAAGGCCAAGCTTCTACTTCCAACTACAACTCAAATCCCGTTGAGGGTTTGGTTGTCTTTGTAAGCTGCAGTAAGTGGAGGCTAGATCGACTCAGATCTAGGCCAATCTAGTGCCCCTTCTTAGTGGGAGAGGCTTCTATCCCATTGGAAAGAGTGTTCTGGATCATTTGAGCTTCATATCTACATCTTGGCATCAGGCCAAACTATTCTTCAAGCCTACAGCGTAGTCCCTTTTCCAGTACTGCGTTATCTACAAAAAGGAAAGTTGCAGGGTGTTTTCACAAAGTTTGAGGAGTGATCTCTAGTGATGGGAATCTTCCCTTCACTGTGGTGATCCATGGATTTTTGTTCTTATCCATGTCATATTCAGATCTGATCTGAATACTCCTATATATGCTTCAGAAATTCTGAATAGATCTGTAGATCTGCTGCAGAGAATCTCAGATCTACTCCATGTGCTTCATGATTTGCTGAAATCCCCAAAGGGAATGTAAAGTAGAGACATTATAGTGTATGGATTTTTCACAGATATAACTGTTCATGCATTATTTTTCTCTATATCTAAGTTGTAATATACTGCTGTAGTACACTCAATAAAATAAGGCTGTCAAGCCTTTGTAGTCAATTCTATGAGTTGCAGTACCTCTTTTTGAGGGTTTCTTTCTGTATAAGTCTCCTATTTTATGTTCTAAGACTCATGGGCTTCAATATAATTCTGATTTGCTGATGTATATGCTATTATTGAGCCTCCATATTGTCCTACTACTGCTACCTTGCTGAACTGCGTTATTTCTGAAGCAGTGCTATTTAATCTTGTTGCAGTCCCATTTTGGGGCATTTTCCAAGCTGTACTAGGTGTGGGAGACCTGTTTAACCTACCTAGAAGGATTTTTTTTCTGATCTCCTCTTGGATTCAAGTCTTATATTGTCATATCTAAGGGATCCAAGGGTTGGTTTCCAATCTTGTAGCATGCACTCCTGAAAAATGTGTTTTTTCAGGCATGCCTTGCTAAGCAATCCCTTTTGGGGATATTACATAAAGCCTTTCTTTTCTTTTGAGTTGCCATCACTTCTTTTCAGACATTTTTCTACGAAATTCCCAACCTCATGTAATGTTCCCTTTTTAGGAACTTGCTACAACTATGAGAATATCTCCAGATATTCTAGATTTGGAGCTCCTTTTTCCGAAATATCACAAGTCTATTCCAGAGATAGACTATGGGGGCATTTTACGGATATGTCACCTTCTAATGAAGAGTGAGATCCAGAGGCTACCTGGCCCTTCACAGACTCTGTCTATAGATATGTGAACTTCCTTCCTCAGGAATTTCCCAAAGAATAGGGCTGCAGCAATGTAAACACATGTATGAACATACAATGGAAAGATAGTGTTATTCTATTGAGCCATGGCACATAAAGAAGTAAATAGATAATCAATGAATAATATAGCAACAAATGTGTACAATGCTTTGAGGATCCAATCACTCAAGCTTGGCAATGAAAGCCTCAATAAGACAAGTACATGAAATGATTCAAAACACTGTTATGTATCCAGACCCTAGCTATGACTGCGCAGTTATGAATGGAGACTGCTGCATAAAATATGTAAATACAATGATATATCAATATTAGCTCAAATAAAGAGGGGGAGAAAGCTCTCAACCCTTGAAAACATTATTACATCAATCCTTAGAAGGATTGGCTACAATACATGTACAGAAATGGAAAACACAATAATGCCGGAATTGCTGGGCAGCAGCAACTCATAAAAAAAATATGAGGAAATGGATGAATAATATCCTCAATATGAAATGGCCTCTTCCAATGAGAAATCTGAAGTGAAATATTGATTCTTTCACCTAAGATTTCAACCTCCAACTATCTGCAAACCCCTCACAGCAAATGCTCTCCAAGGATAACGTTGTCTAAGAGAGGGACTGCGCTGCATATGATGGCAAGTGGTTGGACTGATGCCAAAGATGGTGGAATAAGCTCAGAAACCACCTTTTATGATCTCCCAAAGAGATGGAAGCTCCCTCCTCTGGAAAACTAGCCAAGAATGGTGTTACGGAAACCTCCCCAGCAACACCTGGCAACACTGCACAAACTCCACCTGGAACTGCGCTGATGAAGATGGATGATACTTTATCTCAATGTCTGAATATGGGGAAATAGAGTGCAATCCTCCAAGAGATACTCAATAAGGAGAGAAAATCATAAACAATAATTCCCTCGGCAATTCTTGCTAACCAGCAAGATGTTGCTGCAAGTCCACCGGATCAAAGATGAATAATACTCAACATGTTTTGCAATGGTAGCCTTGCCCTCCTTTTAAAAAATGTGAGCTCCCTCTCAATGGACCCCACTCATTAGGGTTTCCTTCCTCTAGAAGTTTCCCTCCTTATCCCACTACGCTGGCCCACAATGTGCTCTCCACCTCATGCTACTGCGTAGTTTGACTTGGTCAACTTGGCCTAGCCTTCTAGCAAAAGCCCCATTTCACACATGGAGGTGTGAAATCAAGCTCCAAAAGTGATCCTCCCTCATGCCAAGAGGATTTTTATTCTCTATCCTAGAAGGAAATGGGTCTCCTACCCATTTTATTCATCTCCTATGTAAAAATGGCAAAATTAATGTTCCAATTTTCTCCATGAAAAATTAGGAACATTACACCTCACCACAGCCGAAACATATAACTGGAAGTTTACCCTTGAATTTTCCCTTACCAATTTTTAATTTTCTCATAAAGTAAGCATATTCTCCATATGAAATACCTTCTTCATCATCTTCCTTTTCTTCACACTTGCAGGTGCAGGTCTATGCCTTTTAGGGTTGCTTCTCCTTATTGGTTTTCTTAGATGCAGTGAACACAGTTTCTAGATGCGAAGTACCATCTTCTTCATCAAGTCTCATCTCATATGCTATGAGAACTCCATGTAATTCATCTTTGCTGAGTTTGTCCAGTTTTGCACTATATTCTAAGACCAATACCTTTGGGTTGAATCTCCCCGGTAACGTTCTAAGAATCTTTCGTATAATAGTCTTCTCATCAATAGGCTCTCCCAATCCTTCGAGAGTGTTGGTTATTTCATCAACATGTTGGAAGTATGCAACAATGTTGTTATATTCTTTCATTATGAGTTGATCAAATTTTTCTCTGTAGATTTGAAGCTTTGCTTATTTGACATTTGAGTCACCTGCATATATATTCTCAAGCTTGTCCCATACATTTTTGGCAGTTTTACAACCCAACACCTTATGATAAGTAGATTCAATAAGTCCACTGATAATAATATTCATTGATTTTGCATCATTTACCAAATTCTTCTTACTTTTTTCATCCGCAGTTGATGTAAATCCATTTTGAACAGTGTCCCATACTTCGTAACCTTGCGCCAAGAGATATACCTCCATTCTTCCTTTCCAGAGTGCATAATTATTTTCATTGAATAGAGGTACACCATTCTTGGTATGCTCCATTACCTCCTTCCAGATGTTAAACTGCTATTGAAGGAACCAAGCTTTAATACCAATTGTTGGAAATATTGAGAGGGGGGGTGAATCAGTATTCCTTTCAATTAGTATTATTATTAATCTTTCAGAGAATTAGTTAATATTCAATTATTATCAGTGTTTTTACAATGATAGTAGTAAACGAAAGGAACAAAACTGCACACAGTTTTTAAGGTGGAAGCCCTCTCCGGGACAAAAACCACATGAATTATTTTCTAATAATTCTTTAATATTCAACTCCAATCGAAAATAAAGCTCCAATTTCCTAGAATCTAGAAAAGCATTCTTCTCCATCTCCCACTGGATGGACGCTCCAATGCCTAAGATTCTTCAGTAGTCAACTGAAAGGATTCCCCAACACCCAATGAGTTACAACTCACCCTAGCACCACCATACCACCGTAAATTTTTCATAGGCTTGAACCTTTTGGTGACTTCATGCACCAGCCTAGCACCACCCTACAATCCTATAGAAGAATAAAACAAGGCTGGACTCCCGTACCAGAGAAAATGGTCGACTTTACAATGATATAGAATGATGTAGAAGAAGAAGATACACTAGACCATAACCCCAACTATGACACAACCACTTAATGATGATCCTAGACCTCCTGACACTGCCTCTTCAACTCTTGGCAGATAGACACTTGTATAATTTTTACAATGATGCATTTACAATGACTTAGTACAATGATACCTTTACAATGACTGTATGCAGTGCTTCCCACTTGAAGACTTCATGTGGTGAAATTCTTGCTGCTGTTCTGCACCTTGATTGCTGATCTTTTCATGCTACCCTCTTATGCACCTTGCTTTTCTTTTCTGCCCTAGAAAGTCTAGTCCTTTGCAGCCCTTGACAACACATGATCTAGCTTTTTCTTTCCTTCTAGGAGCTCGATATTGAATCCGGTATATCTATGTTATTTAAGATCCCCAATATGTGATTTTTGGTCTTGAAGTAGTCCTTTGAGTCTTATTTCGAATGCCATAGGTCTGACCGAATTTTGATTCTTCAAGAGAGAGTTATGCCCAATCTCTCACAATGCCCTAATTATGGATTAGTTCAGTAGATCGAACTTGTATAGTGTGCCACATGTCATTGTTTCTTTATTTGGATCTGAAATTGATACAGAGAAAACTAAAGTCCTTTCAGTATCTGCCACTTTTTAGATAATTCCAATCCGATACTCAGAGAGAGAGTTAAGACAATTTTCCCAAGGTCACTTCTTTGGGATGAAGTGCAGAAGCCTGCAAAAGCACTGACTTCCATAGACCATATCTACGAAATATTGTGCACCTTGATCTGAAATTTTTACAGGCGCTTCCTTAGGATTTCGGCTTCACCGCATAAATATTTCAGCTTTTGAGCCTTTGTATAAAAAAATTTATAGCGCCAATGCCACGATGACCTGTTTCAAGTAGAAAAATCCCTACAAGAGGAGGATATGAGGATCACAATTTATATAAATGCTTAGGTTGAGAGGGTCTTCAACAAGTAAACGTGGGAGGGATTTTAGGAGCTTAAAAACTATTAATAATTGAATTTTCGGTGACCCAAGCCACAACCCCATGGGGTTTTAGCCAACTAACTGGGGTTACAAACTTCAAACATGAATATCTCTCAAACAATGAGGAATTACATGGCATGCCATCTATCAACGGAAACATCTCGACAAGTAGAAACCATCTAAAATATTCTTGACCCAAAATATAGTAATTTGGTAGGTCAAAAATCCCATGCAATATCGGGGTAGCCCATGGTGCTGCTTGGGTTGCCATCAATGACAACCACTAATCAACAATTGGGACATTAAAATGAAGAGTGTTGAATTAGCTATTATCAGAGCTAAGAATTTACCTTCTAGCATATCTGAGTATATAAAATATTCTCTTCTGCAAGCCAACTTGATTCATGAAGCATCAAAAGACACCCTGCCAGAGATCAGTTTCCTAAAGCAATCCTAGCAAGAGACATCAAATAGAAAAGATCTTTACATAGAAAATAAGACAAGGTTAAATATGGATATTTACTGGTAGTTGTTGATTAAGCCTCATAACCTATTGATAATGTTGAGGTGCCTCTCCAATGCAACAACTCAGCTTCTTCCGACACTGAACAATGTTTTATTCATGGGATAGATGAGAATTCAGCCAAGTAATCCCCCCAACTTGAACATATGATCAAATAACACCAGCTCAAAGACTAGCTAGAGAGTAAATCTGGGAAACAGTCATAGACTGTTACAACTTATGCATTTTCTTTTCTTAGTTTATAGTTTTACAGTTTAGATTAATATTCGAAGACTTCTTTTACAAGTCTTCTATTTTTGTAATGTTAATTAGTATTTAAACCCCTTTCATTCATTTAGAAAGGGGTCCAGAATTTTGAGAATATTTCTTTTGGAACTTACTCTATTGTTTGAACGAAAGTTATCTAATTTAAACTCTGAACCTTGAACCTATATTTTCATATCTAAAGCTATGATGCAACATGTACTATTATCTATTTATTGATTATTTTATGTTTCTAAAATTGTGTCAAACTTATTTTTTATATTAGTTTCATTCTGATAAGCATTGAAGTGATATATGTTCTTATTACTATTGATATAATATGTTGAACGATATGCTGTTAGATGTGAGACTTAGAGAAATTTTACGTGATTAATGTTCTTCATCAACTAAATCAACTAAATTGATTTATTTTCTTAAATGTGCTTATATTAATTAAGTATGCAATGATATATATAGTTTCATGCTTGTGAAATTATATGCCTTAATCATATAAATGAATCAAATCATGGGAAGTAGTTAGATTAGTTTTAATTTATGTTATCCTTAGAATAAATCGCCCCGATAGTTTTGATTTCATTTATTTTTTTATATAAACTCTCTTTATACGGGAAACTGGTCCCTTTATCCCTAGTCAGACCCACCATTTTAATGGAAAAGGAGTTTTTTTAAGCTCCCGACCAGGTTGTATCCCTAATGTTGAGGAAGTCACTTTCCAACCTTCAACGTTTTTGGTGCTAGAAGGAGGGCCTCCAACTATGTATGGCATATAAAGCTGAATCTCAATCGAAAATCCAACGTAAAAGTCAATCCCCCTCCAATTATCCTACAACTTCTAGATCTCATTCATTATCTCCAGGTCATAAGTCTAAAGTTGTAGAGCCATCTATTTCATCTCTTGAAATATTTCCTCGTAGACCTTCTTCATATCATATTCCTGAGTCTCCCGAAGTTTAGTCTTTGATTGAGAATTTAGAACAAATAACTATATCTCCAGATAAGCTTGTTAATCATGAAATTTCTTAAGAAAGTGTTACATCCAATTTTGAGGTATTGGTGTATTAACCCGATCACAAAGTGAAAAACTTCGGATAACTCCTTTCGAGTTTCCTATTTAATCTCATCGTAAGAAAGATACTACATCAACATCTCAATCAGGTATCAGTGAGATCACATCACCTTCATCTCCATTTACTTCTACCTTCTCTTCTTCTAATCAACCCATTTCTTCTCAAACAATTATTCCTACTATAAGTAGTACTAGTCCAATAGTTAGTTTTTCTCCATCCACATATGCTCCTGGACCTACCATCTCCTCTTCACAAACAAAAATTCAAGTAATGGCCAACTTACCATGGGTCAGTCTGGGTGTCGTTCAAATGGTAAATTTACATCCTCTCCCAGATCATCTAGAAAAATGGTTACCAAAGTATAATCCTGATGATGGTATTCCCGCTGAAGAACATCTTAATAATTTTATGTTAGCCATGTATCTTAGAACATGAAGATGTTGTAGCTACATTGTTTCCATATACTTTTCAAGGATTTTCAGGATCCTGGTATTTTTCCCTCCCTTCAGATTCTATAGGAAATTGGAATACTTTTCAAGAACTATTTCTTGCCAAATTTGGTGATGATAGGACAACTAAGTCATTAATCAATGATATTTCTAATTTAAAAGCTAATACAGATGAAACGATCAAAGACTTCCACTACAGTTTAACAAGTTATTGAATAAAATTCCAGGTGCCTCTGAACCTGGATTGGATGTACAAATAGAATGGTACATATCCTCTCTTCCTTCTAATATAGAAATTTTTGTAGATAGAGCTAATAAAGTCACCCTTGTAGAAAACATGAAAGAAGCTTTGTCCATTGAGAGAATAATTGTTGCTTTAGAGAAGAAAACTGAGCTTGAAGATAAAATATCTAAAAAGGTAACATTCAAAGATGATCCAAAGAAGAAAACTCCTAAAGATCCTTTTGATCTCGAGGGATTGCAAAAATTTCTCAAAACCATGTCTAACGATATGGTTGAAATAAAAAAACAGGTTGTTGAAACCTATAACAGGAAACCCTTTAGATCATCTAGAAAAAATAAATCCTTTGTCTCTCAGCCTCCCAATATTATTTATAATATTGAATTTGACCAAGAAGAAGAAGAATAAAACACAACTTCTGCCGATGAATCCCAAGATGAAGAAATCACTGAATTACATGAATTATGGGATTTCGTTTTACCTTCCTTTGATGAAGAGACAGAAGCTGAAGTCATGCCTACTAGCACAAGAAGTAGAAATTATGAAGAACCAACTCAACCAACACAAAATAGAAAATCTCCACTTCTATTGCTAAAGATAAACCTGTTAATAAAAAAACTCCAATAAAGTCATCTCAACAGGTTATCACCCATTCCCACCCATTTAAATCTACAACCAATCCTCAATCTAAAAATTTAGTAGTATCTGATACTATTGAGTATAATATAATTGAGGATATGAAGAAGATTAAAGCCAATATTTCTCTTTATGAAGTTAGCAAATTAAAGCAACAAAATAATTTTTTATTGAAAGATTTGAATGCAGTTACAACATCCCCTCTTCCTCCAACTATTGTAGCAAAAGCTGCTAATGGAATAGGAAAACCTCTTATTGAGAATTCAAATAAGGTTAATGCTTCAGACTCTATTTTGATTGGTGATAGATCTTATTCTCGTACTCCTCCTTTTATTTAACTTTTGAAATCTACAATAGAAGTGTTCATAATTGTTTGATCGATTATGGGGCTTCATCCAATATAGTTCCATATTCAATTTGCGAAAAAATAAATATTGCACCCCAGAAGTCATCAGTTAGTAGAGTTCAATTGGATAAAACAAAGGTTAAGTCTTAGGACAGATTAACTCGATAAGTATTAGATTGTCATCAAACCCAAAAGTTTCTCATATTATCGATATACTGATTGCAGACACCCTTAAATTTTATGGTTTAGTTATTAGTCGAGATTGGTCTGAAAAATTACATGTATATTTTGTAACTAACTGGTCTCATATGTGACTTCCATATAATGGAAATCCAAACCAAATCAGAGTCGACCGTGAAAAACATATGAAGTACTCAGTTACTATAATATTCCCAAATGGGAAAAGCAGGAATAAAGTGCATAAAACTGGAAATATGCAGAAATATAATAGATAAAATCATGAGAAAATAGTAGATCCATTCCATTATGAATATAACAGAAAAATAGGTACAAGATCTTGAGGAAAATATCACTTAAGTTGGCCAAACAAGCCTCCCATGAAAGCATACACCTAGATCTAAAATGTTGTTAATACATGAAATATAGGAATATAGAAAAATGCGTTGTCTAAGAGAGAATAGTAGCTGAAAGATATAAAAATATATTGCTGTTTATATAATGCTCCAAAAATGCTAAGGCTAGAGATCAATACTCCAAAACAGAATTCCAGGACAACCCATAAAAGGTTTCTGGAAATACACACTATAAAAAATATAGCAGATTTGGCCCTAGGGTTGAATAATCTCTACAACTGAATCACTAATGGGAGATGTCTAATCTGATATACAAGATGGCTGATCCTCCTCCAACAGATCTCCTAAATGAAGGGTTGATCCCCACACAGGAAACCCAAACACTCCAAATAGGGCAATAAACCCACTGCTACAACTGCTCTCCAAAATAACATAGTCCTTGAGGGAAATTGCGCTGTATTTGATGTATACTACTTGTCCTGGTGCCAAAATATGTAATGAATCCTTGAATTATTCTTCACAAGCCACCAAATGAAAGGATAATCCCTCCAATGGAAAACTAGCTCAGAAATTGGAGATCTCTCTCCTCCACTGCTACACCCCTGCAACACAACCCAAATCTAAATAGAAATGCGTTGTAAATGAGACTGAAGCTTGGCCAAATGCTTGAATGTGGAATTATAATGCAAAATCCTCCAAGAGCTTCTCAATGGAAGAGGTGGGATTCCCGATTAGGAACACCCTATGCTAAACAACACATGCAATCTTAGCTAAACAGCTAAAGAAAGTTATATGTCCAAACATACCATATATCAAAATATCAAAGCATCAAGATGAATAATATGGATGCCATCCTCTTCCTTTTATAATATATGAGCTTCCAAACCCTAAGCCCCATCCATTAATGACACTACTTCCATGCAATGTGTCTCCATCTAAAACTGCGTTGTCCCTCCATTAATGTCCACTCCTCTATGAAAACAATGTTGATTTGGTCAAAGTTGACCCAGTCCACATGTTCTAGCCCCTGTTCACACCTAAGGGTGCTTTATTGAGCTAGAAAGATGATCCACTTTCACATGAGAAGTGGTTTTATTCTTCATAAAGAGATTTATGGGTCTCCCTACCCACTTATTCACCTATCTAAGTGACAAACCAAAAATTAATATTCCAATTAGCTGTAAGCTAATTTAGGAATATTACAGTGACAGACCTTGGGGAAGAAAATGAGGCCGTAGCATTTAACAACAAAATTTTGTGCAATTACTTTGTAGATTTATTCTTAGGAAATTTCAATGTGCAAATTTCACCTTTTCCAGTTAATTATGTTAACTCACAAGTTGAAAATTGTTCTCAAAATGATTCCATTAGATGCTTCAATTTTGAAGAGGAAACTATAGTCCAATATCCATTTTGGAAAATTTATTTTGAGGGATCAAGATCCAATGATAGTGCAGGAGAAGGATGTGTACTTATTAGCCCAAAAGGAGAGAAAACAATGCTAGCTTGCAGGTTAGAATTTGAATGCACTAATAATATTTCTGAATACGAAGCATTGGTTCAAGGTCTCCGAAAAGAAATATGTCCTGATATAAAATATATTCAGGTGTTTGGAGATTCATATATTGTTGTAAGACAAGTGTGAAATACTATTCACTACCTCTCAATTCACTTGAAACATTACCAATATTTGGTTCGGGACCTCACATCACATTTTATTGCATTCAATATCTCTCTTATTCCTAGATCACAGAATGCCAACGCCAACCTTTTAGCTAATGTTGTCTCCAAGATTATTCCACCAAAAGATTTTAGTCCTCACAGATTCTCTATTAAGTTAATTTTCTGGCCATCTATATGAGATAACGTTACTAGTTGGCGGGTTTTTAATGACGATAGTGATATTTTAAGTTTTCTTATCAAATTTTGGATGATGATGAACATGATAATCAAATCAAGAAACAAACTGATAAAAGTATTTTGCCAAAATCCTGGTCAAGCTTGAATATTTATATGATTTAAAATATAGATTCAAGAAAGTCAACAATTCTAAACTACAAATTTCTACTCTAAGGTATGAATTAGTTAACTTAGGATCTACTGATTTACATCAAGATATAAATCTAGGGTTTAGCCTCTCATCTGAAGAATGAAATGCGTTCATTTCATTATTGGAGAGATACAAAGATATTTTTGCATGGAATTACCAAGATCTTAAAATAAGACCCATCAATCATTCAACATATTATTCCTATGGTACCTTATGTTAAACCTATTCAACAAAAGCTTAGGAAAATTCATCCAAACTTGTAAACTCAAATAAAAAATGAATTAAACAAATTATTGAAATCCAAGATCATTTTTCCTGTTAGACGTTCAAAATAGGTTTCTAATTTAGTACTTGTTAGGAAAGAGAGTGGAGATATTAGGATTTTTATTGATTTTAGAAATATGAACAAAGAATTTCAAAAGGATAATTTTCATTTACCATCAATGGAACACGTTTTACAATCAGTGGAAGGTTCTAAATTAATGTATTTTCTAGATGGATTTTCAGGGTATAACCAGATTTTGGTTCATCCAGAAGATCGTTGGAAAACAACATTTCAAACCAAATGGCGAGATTATGAATATCAGAAGATGCCCTTCGGACTAATGAATGTAGGAGCAACATTTTAGAGAGCCATGGATATTGCATTCAAAGGATTGATAAATAGAAAAATGGTAGTATATTTTGATGATATAACCATATATTCAAAAGATAGAAACAATCACTTTCATAACTTAAAGTAGATCTTTGAAAGATGCAAAATATTTGGGATCTCTCTTAATCCAAAGAAGTCAATTTTTTCTTTAAGCGAAGGTAAAATTCTAGGTTTTATTGTCTCAAAGAATGAAATTTGTATTGATCTAGACAGGATTAAAACAATTTCAGAAATTCCACTACCACATAAAAAAAGTCAATGCAATCCTTTTTAGGACAAATTATTTTTGTCAAACAATTCATTCCATATTTTTCACATATAGTTCTTCCACTACAAGAAATAATCAAGAAATATACATTGTTTAAATGGGTAGAAGAAGAAAAGGAAGTTTTTCAAATCATCCAACAAGAAATTGTTGATGATCCTTCTCTTTCAACTCCTAGTTTTTCCAATGATTTCATTTTATATAATTTTGTCTCAGATCTATCATATGCAATGGTCTTAACTCAACCAGATGATAAAAAACTTGAAAACCCAATTGCATTTTTCAGTTCTAATTTTCACGGAGATGAATTGAACTATTTAGGAGCCGAAAAGTAGTAATTTGCAGTTTATAAAGCGGTCAAATATTTTCGACCTTTTGTTTTGAAAAATCATGTCAAGGTAATAGTTCCTTTCTCATCATTTAGAAAATTACTTATACAAAAGGAACTAGGAGAAAAAAGGGCCAACTGGGTAACGACAATGCAAGAATACGAATTAGAGATAAAACCCGCTAAAATTGTAAGAGGTCAAGGATTTTGCAAGTTGATTACCGGAATGAATGACACATCACTGGATGAGGTAAAAAATATTATTGAACATTTTATGGAGGTACTTAATGTTAACCCTCAATCTCAATATGCTGATTTAATATTTTATTTAAAGAACGATCATGCACCACTTAATTTGGATTTCAAAATAAAAAGAGCGTTAAGATTGAAAGCTAATCAATAATGATTAGTCAATGATGTGTTATTCAGAAAAACTTATGACTCTGTCTTACTCAAATGCTTAGAGAAAACTGAAATACCTAATGTGCTCCAGGAAATTCATGATGGACCAACAGGTGGACACTTTGGTGGAGACACAACAACACATAAAATTTTACATGGAGGATATTACTGGCCAACACTATTCAAAGATGCACACAACTATGTCAGAAATTGTAAAATTTGTCAAACTGCCGTAGGAAGACAAAGGAAAGCTTCAATGCCATTTCAACCAATCAATATGTAACAACCTTTCGAACAATGGGGACTTGACACAATAGGTGAGATAGTTCCTCATTCTTCTAAACAACACAAATATATATTGACTGCTACAAACTATTTTACAAAGTGGGTAGAAGCAATACCTCTTAAGACAACCAATTCAGACAACATTATTGAGTTTATTGATAAATTCATCATTACAAGGTTTGGTGTTCCTAATGCTTTGGTATTTGACAATGCTTCTTTTTTTTCGAGTAATGCCATGACTGAATTTGATTTGAAAAGATGTTTTAAATTAAAATATTATGCAAATTATTATCCTCAAGGAAATGGTCTAGCATAATCAACAAACAAAAAACTTATAATGATAATTAAACGAACTATTGATCAAAACCAAAAACACTGGCATAAATCCTTAACTTTTGCATTATGGGAAGATATGATAACTAGAAAAGCTTCAATAGGAACTTCTCCTTTTAGATTGGTATATGGGAAAGAGGCAATCTTACCTTTGAATATAGTTATCCCATCAACGACCCTATTTCAATTCATTAATGAACAACCTTTCTCTTCATTAAAATTAATAATATCTGAAATAATTAAAATGGAAGAAGAAAGAGAGAAAGCGAAAATGGTACACAATCATCATCAACAGTTGATCAAAACTTCGTTTGATTCAAATACAGTCAAAACTAAACAATTTGAAATTGGAGATTTGGTATTGAAATGGGATAAAGTGCATGAGGATAAAGGAAAACATACAAAATTTCAAAAACTATGGCTTGACCCTTTTCAAATAATTGAAAAAATAGGTCCATCAACTTTCATTTTGCAAGATTTACAAGGGAAGAAGGAAACTCTTCCTGTTAATGGACTTGTCCTTAAAAAATATTTTTCTTAAAAGGAAATATGTTCTTTTTTATAAATATATAGATAGGTTTAATTTAAAAATAAATTAGGTTTTTGCAATATTATGCAAAAGGTGAAACATTTTGTTATTCTTCTTGAACATGGAAGTGTTAATCCTTAAAGATATAAAATAAGGAAATAAATAAAAAATTGGATTATCTATTTCTTTGGAATATTTTGATTTAAATAGCCAATTATAAAGAAGAATACTTCTAACTTATGTGATTTGAAAAATAATTTTGACATGAATCATGTTCGAAAAGGTACTTTTATAAAGTGAGAAATTTTATTGAAGTATTAGCATCGTTTACTCAAATGGTCATCCAAAAGCTCATAAAGAGTAAAATGACAACCTCCCCATTCATTTATATATTAGATATATTTTTCCAAAGTGTAATTCAAAAATATAAAAAACTTTAAAGTTGAGATATCTCATCACGAGTCGACTCATCATGTTCATAGGAAACTAATAAATTTGACATTATCAATTGCCTACCAAACCAAGATAATGGCTCATGGCCTAAGACCTTGAGACAAGGGATCTCATTAAGAGTCAACTTGTTCAACTTTATTATAACCAGTGAATGAAATTATCACCTCTGGCTTCCAAACCAGGATAATGAGTTTAAAGTGGCAAAAGAAGAAGAATTCTACAAAGAAAATAATTTACCTTTGGATATTTCTATTATATTATGAATGGGATACTGGTTCATTTTTGGTTAAATAGTAACCTTGTCGAGGTTATGAACGCCTGGTGGCAGCAATGGCTCTACTAGTGACTAATAAGTTTATCAAATAAGCTGAGCTTTGATTAAATTCCTACTTATATTTTCAACTTATTAATATTTGATTCATTTAAAGAGAAATTTCATTCACAAAATAAAGAGGAAAAATTTTCAATTAAAACCGAGGTATTTAGATTATAATTTACCTATATCAAAGACATTTCTTTTATTTATAAATTTTCTAGAATATTGTCTTAAGTATTAAGATTTATCAGAGATTCTTGATTCATCCAGTGTATCACCAATTGTTGTAGTATTACTTACAACAAATCCCCATTATCTAAGTAAAATAGATTAGAAAGGATAATGGGGACCCTTTAAAATTTTTAGGCTAATGTTTATTTTAGAAATAAAACATAAAGATAGGATTATATTAGATTAAGCTTTATAAAATAAAGAAAAACACCTAAAAAAAACCCTCAAACCGAAAAAGCACAAAAGCGGGAGGGGCAGGGAGAAACATCAGCGAAATTGCAAACAACGAACCACCGAAATAACGCAATGCTAAAATCCAAGAAGCGAATTTACAATTGAGAAATGCCGAAATTCGAAGTAGAAAGTCGTCACCTAACATATGCTGACATCGGAAACCGTCATCTGATAGACGTCGATATCACAACCCGTCTTGAAACATCGCACTTCGCGTTTCACAGATGGCTTCAAGCGTTATAAATCACCAACAATCAAAATCGCAGATCAATGAATTCTGATATGATGACATCTGTCAAAATCACATGAACCTATGCTTGTCAATTTAATGTTAATTCAGGTGTTTTGTGATCTCGAGGTTTGTAATATATTTTTAATTATTTCAAATATTAATACCAAGGATTTACCATTATGCATGAGTTAAGTTGACAGGAAAATTAATATCGTTTGAAGTGATTTCAGCTTATCTTCTCTGGTTTTATTTTCAACAGGGTAAATCCAAACACTTAGGCCTAAAAGGATGTCAAGGTTGATTAAAGCACCAAGGAAATCCGCCACCCCATCACTGTTAGTCATAAAGTAAGAGGAAAACAACGAAATGGCTCCCCTAATCTCGGATACTACATGAAACCCAGAAATTGGTTCTTCAAGCTGGGAAGGAATTTATCAGTTGTTCGAGAACGAGAAACCATAAGTAATTTTGGATAGAAAAATTGTGGATGATGATACTTTGTCCAATGATTTAGAATCATGGACAAACACTGCTAATTCTTTTCTTTAGAGAATTGTTGCTCGTCCTAAGATGTTGGCTTACACTGACTTAGTGAAATGAGTGTTGGAAAATGTAGATATCAGAGATACTCGAAGCAGAACTATCATTGGCTCTCTCAGGATGTTAGATTTGAAGAATATGTATAAACTTCCAAAACCCCAGAAGAGATATGACACCCAATTTGTTCAAGAGTTCATGCGTGAGAATGACCATCCTGCAACTGTAATTAAAGAATGGAGAAATGAACCTAACTGGCATAAGTGTGATGATAAGGGTATGTATTCAGTAGTCTCCCTTTAAAGCCCATTCTCTCAAATAGCTGCAATGATGTGTCATCTCTTTGGATCTGTAAATACGACCAAATTTAAAGAGAATTGGACACCCTTGATAGAAACAGCCTCTGATGGCTATATTATAGATTGGGCTACTATTCTTTCTGATAATTTGATCAGATTTATAACAGCCTATAGAGAAAATAGAAATGCCCCACCCAATGCATCCTCTCCTTTTCATATGAGTTCCTATATCTTAGATGTAGTTTGTTTTTCCTTTGAATTTTCATCATTAGGATGGAAATGGACTAGAGAAGTTGAAACCCCCATCTACGTACAGTTAGATTTCTTATGGGAGTGAAAATATCATTCTCACATGTTCAAAATATGCAATGACATAATTCTCCCAATCTTCCAAGTCATTTTAGAAAGGTAAATCCCTAGAGTCACCCCCAAAGCCAATAAGAGTCCCAAGTCTATAGGTAGGTGGTTTAGTGAAGATAATTTTACATACGTCCATATTTTTGGAAGTTATGCCCATCCTCATGTCCTACCCTTGTATATACCAGACAAATTGTTGGCCAAATAAATTACTTATAAAACAGTTGGTAATGGTTTGACTAAAATCCTAAAATATGCCAAAAAGATCGTTTGACAAACCTTTCCTTTTTCTTGTGGTTCGTATGCCCTAGAAAATTTCAAGAATGCATGTATTGAAATTGATTGATTAAAACCTTACAATTTTCCAGTGTTACCCAATAGAAGTTATGATTCCTACGATATTTCTAGAGAGATAATGAATTCAGTCAAGTTGCTATCATTTCTAAGCAAGCCTTATAGATTTGATGATATGTTTGAATCAATTCACGAATTTTCAACAGTTCAACATAAATTAGATGAAATTCTCAGCCCAAAATATTTGTTAAGATTCAAAGTGTATCAAGAACAAATAAATGATCATTTGCCATTCTTTTTTTTTGACAGACCAGAGATGAAGGCAGAACATGTTATAGTTGTAACAACTTCTCAAGTACCAGTACCAGTTCAAGAAGATGAAATCACTAATGTTCAACATGATGATAGATTCATCCAAAATTGGGAATAATTTGAGAAAGCACTGTCAGAGACTGATACCCCTGCCAATCAAAATTCCATTCAGTCTGAAACCATGCCTATTGTAAGTGATACAAGTTCCATGAATCATATAGGTGAGCCAAGTATGCAGCATATTTCTGTTGATATGGATAACTCCAAGAATCAGGAATAAATCAGAGAAACCTGAGTCACTACAGAGGTTTCCAAAATTATTCTTGAGCAAAGCTAGATCCAAGGACACAATGATATAGAGGAGAAAATAGAGGAACCACCATCCGAAGGTATGGAAATCATTTCGGATTTTCTCACTACTGAAATAGTCCTAAAATTTGAAGAGATACCGCCACTGTACGCGTTTTATAGTCCAAGGCACAAAGCTATCATGACCCAGTCAAAGAAGAAGCGAAAGATGGAAGAAGCTAGAGGAAAAGCCTGAAATCAATGAAGTAAAGAAAGAAACAACAGAGTTGGAGGCATTACTGGAAACACAACAAGCATTTTTCTATCAGAAGTATAATCAAATTCAAGAGCAAGTTAATACCAATGATCAATTAGTTACTCAGATTTCCAATTTGAGAACTTATTATGAAGAAATTGATGACAAGGTGCCAAAATACATAGATTGGAAAGATAGTTCATAGGGGAGAGCAGCCGATCTCCCTAGTATTGAAGAATCAATTAAAGATATAATAATTGGAGATTGTGATATTAAAATGAAGAGCACTAAATTAGCTATTATCAGAGCTAAGAATTTATCTTCCAGCATCTCTGAGTATATAAAACATTATCTTCTGCAAGTCAACCTGATTCATGAAGCATCAAAATACACCCTGCCAGAGATCAGTTTCCTAAAGCAATCCTGGGAAGAGACATCAAACAGAAAATCTCTTGAAATTAGAAAATATGATAAGATTAAATATGGAGATTTACTGGTACTTGTTGATTAAGCCTCATAACCAATTGATAATGCTGAGGTGCCCCTCCAATGTAGCAACTTAACTTCTTTTGACACTGAATGATGCAGTATTCATGAGACATATGAGAATGCAGCCAATTCATCCCCCCTAGCTCGAACTTATGATCAAAGCATACCAACTCAAAGACCAGCTAGAGAGTGAGTCCGGGAAACAGTCATAGACTGTTACAACTTATGCATTTTATTTTCCTATTTTATAGTTTTATAGTTTGGAGTAAGATTAGAAGACTTATTTTACAAACCTTATATTTTGTAATGTTAATTAGTATTTAGACCCATTTCATGCATTTTAAAGGGATCTATAATTTTGAAAATACTGCTTTTGGAACTTACACTACTATTTGAATGAAATTTATCTAATTGAAACTCTGAACCTTGAAGCTATCTTTTCAGATTTAAATCTATGATGCAACGGGTGCTATTATATGTGTATTAATTGTTTTATGTTTCTAAAATTTTGGCAAACTCATTCTTTCTATTAGTTTCATTCTGATAAGCATTGAAGTGATATATGTTCTTATTACTATTGATATAATATATTGAACGATATGTTGTTAGATGTGAGACTTAGAGATATTTTATGTGATTAATGTTCTTCATCAACTAAATAAATTAAATTGATTTTAGTTTCTTAAATGTGCTTATATTCATTAAGTATACAATGATCTATATTGTTTCATGCTTGTGAAATTCTATGCCTTAATCGTATAAATGAATCCAATCACGGGAAGTAGTTAAATTAGTTTTAATTTATGTTATCATTAGAATAAATCACCCCAATAGTGTTGATTTCATTTATTTTGTTATATAAACGCTCTTTATACGGGAAACTGGTCCCTTTATCCCTATTCGGACCCACCATTTTCAACAGAAAAGGAGTTGTTTTAAGCTCCCGACCGGGTGGAATCCCTAATTTTGAGGAAGTCACTTTCCAGCCTTCAAAATTTTACTGGATAAACATTAAGAACAATTGAAGATTAACTAATGCTATGAAAATATTTGAAAGTGCTAATTGCTAAGGAATATTGATTTAGCCCCCCTCTCAGTATTTCCAACATGGATCCCTCCCACCCCTCCACTTTATAAAAGCCTCTGATTTATAGTCGCAGGGAAATATTTTTGGAGTCAACATTATGAAAGTATTATATCCATCAACATAAGTCTCTATTACCATCTCACCTCTTTCACTGAGATACATCATAAACTAAATATTTGAAATTCTCTTATCAAAAGGGTGACAAAAAGAGGAAGCATGGGAAATACATGTAAACTGGTCGGGGCTATGGACGCTCACTTGCAGTGGGTATAGGCTTGTATGGCATAAAAACAACTTTTCTGGGTATTTTTCAGGCTTCCTGGAAGTGAAGCGATGTCAGAGTCCATTCATAAAAATGGATATATTTATTTATCCAAAAACTCATATCTTTACCTTCTTCTATTTCTCATATGAGGTAATATTAAAATAAAATTTTCTTGAATTTTAGATTCATGATTTTTACTAACTTTGTTGTTGAGTACTTATCTTTTGAAACTCATATTTCTATGTATATTTATGTGGAACCCATGGAAAGGTTTTACTGTTAGATGATTTCGTGAACTCTGTTACTTTTAACCTTTGGGTAAATTAAATTTCATTATCAATAACTAGAGATAACTCATCCTTCCTAGTGTGTCGCCATTGTTGTAGGGAAAACCCAACACCTCCCATCTTTCATTTGTTTACTTCAAATAATGGGGACCCTTTCCATTAATTTTTGGCTAAAACAACTTTTATGATTTTCATTTAGTTAATTGTCCTACAATTTTTCATTTTTTCATTTTTGTCAGATTTCTATTTTGATTTCTTCTTTGAATTTGACTTTTAGCAAAATTTCCATCAATACTTGTTTCAAACCATTTGATTATCTGGTTTGCAAATGGAAATTTTTTGAAGTTTGATTATTTTTTTCACCTGGCTTAAAAAATGTACAAAATGTATCATATTTTATTTTTTGTAATTCCAATAGTAGTTCATTGTAAATATTAACTCCTATTTAATTTTTACTAAATTTTTCATTTTTCACTAATTGTCTTAAAAAATGACCCAACCAAGTTGTACAACAGTTAAAAAATGTGTTTTCAGAATCTCAATAATTTATTTCAATTCCTTAGCTTAAAAAAAATTACCAAACCCAAAATATCAAAATCACAAAATAGTAGTAGTTCATTATGTAGAATTTTTAATTCCATATAGATCCCACTTCACCTTACTTCCTTCCTTCCGAAATAAAACCTCTGATTTTTTAAAACCACGATATAAAAATCTTCGATATCACAATATCACATATACTTTCTTTGTGTGCTCATAATAAAACTTGTAATATAAAAAACCTCTGCAACATCGCAATTGACATTTTTATATTGTGTGCATTTTAAAATTTGTGATTACGATATTAATCACTATATTACTCAACTTCCGATCATCGATAGAGTTTTATGTCAAACGTATTTATTTTTATCATAAAGTTTGTTCGCTCACCTTATGACGACCCCTGACCTTCGTCATGCTCACCTCGCCCTCATTTCCTTATCCACTCCACATCACACTCCACTTCACCTCCTTATCCACTCCACACCTCAGGTAAGTTCCCTTCATTTACACTCCCTCCTCCACTTACAATCCTTATTAACTAAACAAATTTGGATTTTATGAATTTGGTTTTCAAATTATATATTTTTTTATAATATATTATGTTATTATTATCATTTGGTTACTATAGTTTTAATATAATATAATTATATTTTAATTAAATTTTAAATCAATTTTTTTAATTAATTAAATTATGTTTATAATTAATTAATTTCAATATCTAATTATAACTAAATTAGTATTAATTAATTAATAATTGTAATTTAATTTAAGATTAGATTTTAATTTAAAAATCTTATTTTTGGCTTAGTCAATAAATTTTTAAGAATTTTGGTAGTTTTCATTCTTCAACTTTGGAACCTCAGAAGTTGAGTTTTACTTGGCCAAATGAGGCTCAAGATAGCTTGTTGGATAGATAAAATTGTGGATAATATTTATGTAACAGTTTATAATTATATTTGATCATTTAATGAGTCTAAAATTCAGTAGAAGGCCAAGCTCCATATTTTTTAACAAAATTAATGTTATGAGTTTAATTTTCTGCGTTTGCATTTGCTCATAGCCTCTATCGAATGCAGATCTATTTATATATGTTCTCCTTGACCAATTATATCCTTACAAAGATCAATGGAAAGCTATGATTTTTATTTATTTAATTAAGTTTTGATTGGGGATATTTTGTGTTCCAGATTTAGTATTTTGATTTTAAATTGTATTTTAATTGGTTTTGGCAGGGAAAAAAATGGAAGCGATGAAGAAAATAATATTTCAATCAATGAGATTGCTCTAGAAATAGAATAATAGGAATTTGGGCCAATGAAAATTGTCGGAATAGAACTACTCTTCAACAATTTTCCTATTTTAATTTTTTTTTTTCTAAAATTATAAATAGTGGATTGTAGAATGTACAAAGGGTTTCTCTTCTCTGCAATTCTAAAATTATTAAGAGAACTATTGTAATGGGGATTTAAAACTGTAGGTGAAGAGTAGAGTAGATCTCAAATCTGGGGGATAATTGAGGATTTTTCTTTTGCATTTTGCACTATGTATGAAGAGCAAAGCTTGCACTAATGCAACTCGATTTTTGTAGAAAAATTCAAGCATTGTAAAATATTGTTGGAGATGAGAGCTATAGGAACATATTCAATAAATTTTTATTTATCATACTATTTTTTTTAATACTGGTTTAATTTTATGATAGCATAAATGTGTCATTTTATTCATATTTGTGCACTATTGTCAATGTGAGTAATTTGCTTCAATAATATGCTATTATTTATCTCTGCTCTTGTGGGATGAACTCTGATTCCTGAGTAACTATTTACTCATAATTCAGTCTTTAATTACGATTTAACAAACAATAATATTTTGTGAACTACTTCCTAAATGTTATTGATTGATTATCTCAGTTAAGAGATCTCTAAACAGAATGTGTTTTGGTATTCATAATGTCAGTTAATTGAACTAATTCGTTAGCTTGATATTCATTATAAGCCAAACATATTTAAATCCCAATCATTTAATTACTTTTCTCTTGGTTGAGTTAGATCTATTTCTTCCTAATAGAGATAGGTTTAGGATACCTTTCCTTTTGCTTGTATTTTAGGATAATTTTGCATTTAGATTTAATTCTATGTTCCTAGAAGTCCTCTTGTCAAAGAGGAAAACTTATTTGTGGCTTGGATGAGCTCCAGATTATCTTAAAAATCACTTTATTGTCTGATAAGAAAGAAGGATGACTTGATTTCTCTTCTCTATTTCCATTAGATTCAAAATAAAATGAAATGAATTCACATCATATCTCATTGGTCGCCCGCTAATAATGCACACCTACAATTTTGTTTACTTTCTGTCACAACAAGTCAAAATAGTTGTTTTATCAAATCATCATGTATAAACACATCACATCCGGTTAGTTCAAATAAAACCATGATAATCAAATTCATAGATCACATATAACCATCATAAACCAAAATCATAGATCACATTCATAATGAAAACTAAAATAAAATACTAATACGTATCCTTTAATCGATCCTTTCCGTATGAAAATCGGATCGGTTGTCACACCTGATAAACACCCAGTTCCTTCTGTTAGCCACCTATAAATTTTTGACATAGCAAACAGGTGGCTAAAAATGTTTCTGAGCCTTCAAGAGAAACATTTCCCTTGAAAATATTTCATTCTTGAAGCCTCTATGTGTCTTCTGTTCCTTGAAGAATCTTCACTACTATTTCCGTTAAAGAATCCTGCTGATTGGTGAAAGAAACTGCTATCAAAAATCCCTCCATTTGCTCCATTTCATCCCCTCAAAATCCCCATTTTTCATCCCTTTTTCCCTTTTCAAAATTCCTCCAAAATCCCCTCATTGACCCTCTAAATCATCAAAGCCCCCTTTTAAACCTTATATTATCATTTATTTGGTTTAAAAAATCTCTTTTTCTGCCTACCAGAACCCCTCATTTGGCCTAAAAAAGCACTAAAATTGGCCTAAAATACCCTTTTTAACACTGTGACAGGCTTAGGACCCTGAGGGCTTATATGGATTATCCCCTTTCTTCATAGGCCCCTAGCCCCGCAACGCGGCGCTAAAAAACCAAAAAACCCTTTAAAAAGGCCTATAAAACACTTTCTCCGCTCTATTGAAGTTTTAAGCCCCCGAGGGCTTATCCCGTTTAGCCCCCCTCCACATGACCTGAAGTTCTAATATTCGGGCACTAAAGCCTTTAAAAAACCCATATTCGAAGCCTTTTCCCTTTTATTTTTTGTTTCCCGATGCTCAATGTTAAAATGAACGTCAACCGTCGATATTTACAGATCGACGATTATCTGGTGCCTTTCCATTTCATAACCCACTCATTTCATTTTCCAAAGCCTTCCACCTCATCGTTGAATCACAACTGTCCATCATATAGATCCTACGGCCCACAATCAACTCGATGATTTAACCTCCGCCTCGTGCATCTTTCCCCATCGGGATTTCTATGCACCGTCCAATTAAAATCATCAGATCCGACGGCTAAAGTGACATATCGCGTTTTTTTGTGTCCAGGCGTTAAAGTTTTGAAATCGCGCGATATGGGCGGTTTTTTTTTTCCACGCGTCACGCGATGAGTGGAATCACATGATTTTTGTTAAAACCAGTTACCACCTCCGACCCCACGCGAAAACCATTTCGGTTTTCCGCTTACCACCCTTCACTTTAAGTTTCCATGTTTAATCGCAGTCGTAGATTGATGTGATCCAACGACCACGATCTTGCCTCGCCTCCGCCCGGTTCCATTCACCCATGCCCCTGAGCAATTCCCTCCACCAATCTTCGTCGTCCATCAATTTGATCTAACGGTCCAGATCTAGTCCTACCTCCATACATTTTTCGTTCACCCGGTCTCCCCTATGACTCCATTGGGCGATCATAGTTGTCCATTATTGAGATCCGGTGACCATAATATAACCCCATCTCCATCCATTATTTCTTCGTTCATCCTCCCCAATGACCCTATCGTGCATCATCAGCCGTTGATCACCGCAGATTAGTCTGATCGGACGGTCCAAAACCCTCCTCACCCGAAACCTCCATCAGGCTCCTTTTTCACCACTTCGCCATGTTTTTCACCGTTTTTTCGCCTACATCCACCATTTTCATCCCACGCCACCATCTCCACGGGCCTCCACAACATTCTGCACACTCCCACAGGTTTTGTCTTAACAGGTTTATTGTATTTTGTAGGGCTTACAGGTGGAGAATTCATTCTCTACAATCACAGTAATGGTAATTTAGAGCGCAGACAGGCTGTTTCAAAGCCAGAGATCGCATAGAAAAATTCCTGATAGAGGTTTAAAACATGATTTTCATTAAAGCTTGGGTTATTAACTCTTATTTAAGCCCTCCTATGCCATTAAAGCCTGTACATTCATAGAGACAGTCAACAAAAGCAAAAAAGTGTATCATTGAAAGCTTAAAGGGTTAAAAAGCATGGTTTTGAAGGCTAAGAGGCCTAATCCATGGTTTCAGATTCAAAGGACATAGATGAGGACCATAAAGATGATTAAAAGGCTTAATGAAGCCTAAAACACATGAAACAAGCCATATCTGTGATTTAATGACAACAGAACATTTTTCTCCAAGAAAGGACTATCTACATGACCTCCTCCATGTTCCATCGAGCACCAGAAAAATTATTACACTGACAGAGGCTTTAGAACTATCAGAACAATAGTCATGGAAGCATGGAAGACCTACAGACCTTCTATCACCTTACTTGTCACGGAAGATAAACAGAGTACCTATAGTCAGAGAGTACTACAAGAGGCATACCTAAAGATATTGTCGAACTGACAAAAACTTCTAAACTAGCCTAAAGGGTACAAACAAGTCAATGCAAAGCCATTATGCAGAGTGGAAATTTAAATACTTCCTCCCCTTTGTCTTAATGTATCATTTAAGTTTACATCTACTACTACTGTCACTCATTCTCCTATAAGAACTCATTGAAAATATGTTGTTGGTTGTTGGGATTCTATTAGTTGATAGAACTATTATTGAGGGGAAGTAGCTAAGTAGTCTGTAATACAGTAGGCTGGGAAGAGAAGTCTGGATTGTAAAAGGCCACTGAGCTCAAAGTATTGGACTGGCTTCACACATCAATTAATTAAGCAAATTCATAGGATCCTGGTCTATATTATTGGTGATGTATTCTTACTGTAATTGTTGCCTTTCATGTTTATCATACTGTCCATTATTTTCAGATAAAGAACAACAAGCATAGATTAGGACATACTGATGGAAGTACCCTAAGTCTCACTATAATCTTTATCTATATGTTTTCTTCTACTTGTGTATCTAAGAGAAAATTCATCATAATTTAACCAATATAGAAGTTGGCGGGTCCATGCTTACTGATGTATGAATTTGGAGTTTGTTTCCTTATATGTTCTTGTTTGGTTTCAACTGAAAGAATTGGGAAACTGGGAGATTCAGAGTTAGCCCTGTCTCACTAGGTTCCTTTTCCAATAGTTTTCCTTTCTAAGATCCCTTCGAGTTAGTGTCAAAAGCATTGAAGGTTCAAAGTATTTCTCTGATCTTAGGCCTTACTCTTTGTTTAATCTTAAATGTTTTCTACCATTCTGAAAGTGGTTATGAGGACTGCTAGATTGTCTTCCTTGAGAGTATGCTGAAAGCAAGTCTGGATTTAAATGACATCTGACCTGATCTTAAGCTACCCTTTGTGTCTTTTATGAGAGTTTCCTTTGAAGTATGTCAAAAGCAGGTCTGAATTTAAATGACATCTAACCTGATCTTAGGCTGCCCTCTAGTTTCTTTCTTTCACCCATTCTTAATGTTCCATTCCAGCATCCATCTAAAAAGATCCTTTAGTATAGATGAGTTGCCCTATGGAAACCCTTGGATAGTTTCTATGAAAGTAATCCCCTTTCATGACTCCATAGCCCAATGGATTAACCTTTATTTTGACCTATCTTCCCATGTTGAAACATCCTTCTACTTTGTTCCTTCTTCACTTCCATAACCTTCTCAGTTAATGATCTCCACCCAAACAAACAAAATAAAAAACCCTCCGTGCTTCATACCTAGCCTAATACCTCAATTTGAGCCTTAAAGATACATTCATTCTTTATATTTATAGAGAGACCCCTCTCTGGATCCAGGAGGGCTAGATCCTAGGATCCCAAAGTGGTTTGATGTTATCTTGTCTTTTGGTCTTGCCAATCTGGCCAAAACACAGGAACCACAACATAATGGCAACTCCACTGGGGAATTTTGAGTGAATTTCATCTTAGACATCCTTAGGACCTCAAAAAGACCCAAAATCTCTGGTTAGATTGGTATTCAATTGCTGATGATGGAAAAGAACCTGCTTCGAACATTCAAATTCATCCACCTGGCGACTCCACACTCCACAATTCCTAAAAGACCAAATGACTTCACTGGTAGAAGACCCTGAACTGGTTGAGAAGATACAGTGACCTATTTTTACAAACATGGATCCAAGCATGGATAGAGAAGCAAAGCTAAATGCTTAGTGGGATAGAATGACAAGAGTAGTGAACATGTTTGGTGAAATAATAGTGAAAAGGTATGAGGCTAGTCTAAATTTTGATTATCTGGAGCAACGCATATTTCTTCCAGAGCAAGAATAAGATCAACCTATACAAGACCTAAACAATGAGAAAAACATGTATGATGCTCAAGAATCTATAGAAGCTGAAGAGGAAGGTGATCAAGAAATGCCTGATTGCCTACCTATATCTTGCACTATGCTGATAAGAGAATATCATGACCTAATGGAAAAAGCTAATAGGGAACGCTGCTTTGAGCAAAAAAGCACTTAGAAGATGCAGAATCTGATGTGGAAGAAGAAACAACTCATGAGCCTTGTATCCTAACCGAGTATCATCATGTTCATGAGGATATGTTTGAATCAGAAAGAGATCAGGAAACATCAGAAAATCCCAAAAGTTTCCCTGCAAGCACAAGTGAAGATTCCACAGAAGAGGCTCAAGAGGACATCCGGCTTCCAAATCAGCTTGTTGCACCGTTTTTTTGGTCATCTAACCTATTATTATTAGATGAACCCAAGTACACCATGTAAGACCAATTTTACCCTAAGTGAAATTTCTTTCACCATATAAAATAACTCATTTGGTCATATTTAACCCAAAACAAGGAAATTAATTAAATAAATCGTTATTTATTTAATTATTTCCTAAGAACAAGTTATTTAAATCATTATTTAAATAATATTCTTAGTTAAATTTGACTAAATCATCATAAATAATTAAATAAACCATTATTTATTTAATTATATTCCCATCATTTCCCTAAAATGATAAATGAATCATTTATTTATTTATTATTTATAAATAAAGGAATTGACCCAAGTCAAGAATCCTTTTCCCTCCAACAAATATAAGTAAAATATTCCTAAAGGGTGCTTCTAGAATTCGATTAATAATATTTTATTCATGCACCGAGTTCTAGGTTGCCCCAATATTTTGTTATAAATAGGAGGGTTTTCCCCATTCATTAGTCACCTCCATTGCATTAAATCACTCTGGATCTACTCTTGGTCACCATTTTCCATTTTGCTTTGTGAACTCCCATTGAGTTCTATGTTTGTTTTTCTACACCACTAAGAGAGAGGAATGTTAGATCTGAAACACTGAGGACTTTCAAGAACCCATCCCACTGAGAAGAACCGGAAAACACCTTTCTTGTTTTCCTCTCAGGTGCCCCATTCTTTAATATAATATAAAATTCTTTTATTATTTCTTGTCTTGTCCATTGAATGCATGGAGCCATGTTACATTTTATCTGCTTAATATCTTTTATGCTTAGATCTGAATTTGTGCAGCAAACTTAAAGATATTTTGTAGCCATAATCGATGTTAGGGCTATTTGTTATGCGTAGCTAAAGTGATATTTTACGACGAAAGATTCATACTAACAATTGGCGACTCCACACGGGTTTTCTTTTGCGACCGCTGTCGTTTTATATATTCCTGCATATCCAGCTGTTTCAGATCCTAGGGTTTCTCTTCCCTTTTCTGTTTTTCCTATTTTTATGGTTTTTTTCACCCCTAAAACCCTCAAATAGTCAAATTTTTAACTTTCATGTGTTTCTGGCCTTATTGCGCAGGTGACAGACATCAGCCACAGATGAGACGACAAATCTTTCTGAAATCCACCGCCGAGAGAGACGGATCTACAGGTCGCACTTATCAGCCCAAAAAGTGTGACCTGGCCTTGAGGTCGCACTTTTCTGCCCAAAAACTGCATCCTGGATTGCAAACAGGTCAGAACCTGCGACCTGCCCTTTTTTTGCAAATTTTCCAGCACTTTTTCTGGGTTTGCCTGAAGCTTCTGTCAGGGTTTTCCAGCCTCTGTCTCTGCCCGTTTAGACCTGTTTCTGATCTGCTTTAATCAACTAAGAGGGAATCTTTACCATTAGGGCTCTAGTACCCTCCACTTTTTGTGGGAGAGTCTTTGCTGTTTCAGAAGTCTGAATTTTCAGAGTTTCAGCCTTATTTTTCTCAGATCTGATGCCTCCATTTCAGATCCTTTTAGATCAGCTCTTCTCCCTCTCAAATCACCTCATATTGTTTTGTTTGGGTTCATTTCTAAGGCTACTGCCTTGTCTCTCCTAGTTTTAGATGATCTCCTCCTTTTTAGCAGCAACCTTGCCTCTGCCTCTTTGCTGTTCTCTGCTCCACTTTTCAGCAGATTTCTCCTTTAGATCCCAGTCCCTCCCGAAATTTGATCTATTGGCCTCTTTTTAGCATGATTTTCTTAGTTTTTTCCCTCTTATCGACTAGTTTTGAGAGACCCGCCTTCTTGGGTTAGATTGATGCATTGTTAGCTGTTCATTTGCTGTTCTTTTAGTCTTATTTACTGCAGATTTATTTTCAGTTACACAACACACTTTTTCTTTTACTCTCAAAACATCTGGGTTTAAACAATTAAAATTAACGCACGCCACACATTGACCCTAAGTGAAGAAGCGTCTGGTTAACACTGCCTGGCAAAGACTTTAAAATCAATTGTCACTGCGCCTTTCTGCCCTTGACCTCACTTGATTTTGTCCCTCCCTGCCCTTGTCGGTTTTTCTTCTTCCCGTCATCATTGCGCCCCCAAGGCACCTTTCTCGGAGACTTCTTTGCCTTCACCCTCAGTTTCCTCTTGGTCGACTTCCTCCTTCCCATCATCATCGAGCAAGTCCTCCCCCGAGTCCGCACTCCGACTCTTCCTCTGATTGTTCGAGTTCCCCCTCTACTCCTGGTTCTCCCCCTGTCACTTTTACCATGTCTTCTTCAGGACCTACTACCAGCAGCAACCCCAGTACTACTGCTGGGTCTGTTTCCAGTGGAACCACCTCGGGACCTACCTCGACTGCCCCATTTCTCCCTTATATGGCCGGCCTTAGTCTCCCCGACTTCAATAAGCTAATCAATGATCCTATCCACCACGATGTTAGTTGGCTTGCTATGCCAACAAAGCTCCCTTCCGACATTCCCAAGTTCGAAGGCCTTGCTAGTGAAGATCCCTCCAACCATATTCGATCCTTCCATATGTGGTGTTCCTCCAATTCCATTACCGACGACTCCATTCGTCTTAGATTGCTCTAATGCACGCTTATAGGCGAAGCTTCTAAATGGTATGTTGAATAGGCCACCTCCTCCCATACCACTTTTGCGACCATTGCCCAAGCCTTTTTATCTTATTTCTAGCTCCCCCTCCGATATGACACTGGTACCGAGCTTTTAACCTCTTTTCATCAATCCTCTTCGACTCGCCTTTCTGCTCATGTCCAGGAATGGTGGCGAAGACGGAGCTTGTGCCGTGCTCCCCCCTTTGAAGATCGGGTTTACATGGACTGGTTCCTTCACTCTCTCTTACCTTCCATTGGCAAAGATGTCGCATCCCATTTTCCCCAAACCGAAGAATCTGCCCTCCAAATAGCCTTGATGTAGTGTACCTAGAGGGGATAATATAGGGTACAGAGGGAGGTACCCAAGGGAATAATATGATGTATTAATATAAGAATGATAAATAAATGGGCCATAGTTAATAAATAAAGTGGTTAACCCACATTATGTAAGGGACCACATGTAGCTAGGGAATAAAGTGATAAGCCCATTGTATTGGATGTATGGTATTGAGAGACCCATGGTAACTACCCATGGTATTTCATGTATGAAACCTATATAGAGGTTAGAGACTCTCCATTGAGAGATGTCAAGGATTATTGTATGGACAAGCATATGGCTTGTGGAGTGATCTCCTTCCTTAAGGAGTGAATGTATGGTGTTGCCCTACCTTAAGGGTTTTGATATTAATGAAGATCTGAAGTTTTATCTTCTATGGTGTTATTTCTTGGCCATATTTTCCATTTCTATACATTTTCTTATCAGATCTATATTAGCACAATATAAATTCACAAAATATCAACTCAAACACAAATAAGGTCATGATGTCCATAAAAATATTGAAATCATAAACTCATAAATAATCGTCATTCATGCATAAAAAATCACATGTGCACAGTCAGTCTAGATTAGTACGACACAATATCACAAATACATCAACTCATGCTTGAATATCATAACCATAACCATTTAAATAGGCAAATAAAAATTATCACGATACATATAACATCAAGATGTTAGTTGCAATGACCATAACCATCATGCATATGACCACAATGCATATAGCAACAAGTTACTATCCTTCATAACTGATTAACACACGTACATGTGATCACATTGATTAACTAACATCTATCATGCATGTAACCACAAAAATGATATAATGGTAGGCATATAATTCACATAACCATAATGCAGGCACAAGCGTGATTGGATGAAGAGATATTTGGATCAACCAATCTATGGTTGGGTGGAACATGGTAGTCCCATACCGGGTTGGATTTTTCATTCATTAATAAGAGGTTATTTCCTTAGTATCTTAAGTTTAAATGGGTCGGATTATTTGTGGCATTTATGGTTGTTGAATCCTCATTATTTATATCTTGTTTATGGATATGTTTTATGATAGTGAAAAGGTATGGTTCTCATCATGTTTGAATTGTAAATGAATGAGAAATGAATATATGACTTAATAGATAGTAATGCAACTAATGATATAAGGCATCATTGCTTCTTAGTGATTCTCAGATAAGTATAAGACCTCTATGCTCAGATATGTTATTATGACCCGTAGAATGCATCTTTGTGACATGTTTAATGAAATTCTTGTCATGGAAAGTAGGGTCTAGTCAAGTATTTGTTCAATAATTTTCATTGGCATCATTCTCTCTATGTTTCATTTCATTTCTTTAAATTCCATGAAGTTCTATGCATTTACTGGGTCCTATCCCTAGAATTCAACATTAAATCTTGCATTCACTAGCATAGCACTGGAAAAAAAAGGCCATAGTCACACTTAGGTAGGCTCATGGGAGCAAATGGGACCCACAGTCGCTTGGAGGGCTTGGCAAGAGATAGACTGGAGCTCTAGGAACTTGAATTGTTGAGTTTCCTTTGGGGTTGGTCACCTGGAAATTTGGGGTAGCTCCTAGAGGTTTTTTTGGTTATGTGGATGATCAGTTTGGTTGTGGTTTTTCGATTCCACTACCTTAAGGTGGCCCAAGAGGTTGAATCAGATCATAGTAGCCTCCCGTCACATGTTTACCCCAACAACTAGTTAAATTGGGTAAATATGGAAGGAGGGTGTTATAGAGTGGTATTAGAGCATGATTCACTCCTCAGACTAGATGGGTGGTATGTTGGTAATGAATTCATGTCAGTTGCATATGTGTTCTCATGTTTGTGGTCTATGCACTATATGTGTATGCATGGTGTTGGTTATGGATGCAATGGTTTTTCCATGTGAAAATTAATGGCGTTTTTGTTGGATGTGTTTACGATGAGTTTATGTTGGTTACGCACTGGATATGCATGTCAATTTTTGTATGTAATGTGTATGTGCACATGTCACACATATGTTATTATGCATGCCTTGTGTCTAGTTAATGTTATGGTTGTAGTATCATGTATAACAACTAGATAATGGTTGAGATAATGATTAAATTTTGACATGATTATGTCTAAATATGTATTGTGCTAATCTGGTCGGTATTGCAGATGATATATCCTCCTCAATGTATACTAAGGTACATTGGTTTTTTTATGATTTGGTTTAGCTGACATAGTATGCCTTGCAAGAAGAGATAGAGATGAATAGAAAGATGGTAGACTACAAAGATTCTCCCTATGAATTAGATGAGCAGTGTGGTCTTGGGCACTCTTCTAACTTAGCATACACATTGAGGAGTTTGAAGGAATAAATAAGGATTTTCAAAGTAGATAATGGCCGAATCATGTAGGCATAGGAAAGAAAAGAAGAAGTCAATGCAGTAATTCTTCATAGTTTGTCAGAATTGCAGAGACAAGGAATACTCTGGATCAACTATGTATAGGAGGATGGGGCTAATGGGGAATATGGAAATAGGTCTCATGGTGGTCACAGGTCAGATAGAGATGACACAATAAAAGATGGTATATTTTTGGATACTCCAGATAGGAGAGGTGATGGACACATGTACTATTCTAGTTTTGGTTCTAACAGGCACTATGATTATCGTCGTTATCACCCTTATAGGAAGAGTGGTAGGGGGTACTTTCTGGATGATTTCAAGAAATCGAAGCCACCTACTTTTTTTGGAGACTTGAAGAAGCCTAACGATGCAGAGGCTTGGTTACATGGCATGAAAATGTTCTTTGAGTTGCATGAGTATACATAGAATATGAAGGCTAGGATAGCTATCTACAACGTTAAAGGGAAAGCAGATACCTGGTGGGAAGATTTAAAATGGGTTAGATACATTAGGACAAAGGAGATGAGTTGGCATGAATTCAAGAGACTCTTCAGAAATAAGTGCTTTTTAGAAAGGTACTACAACAACAAAGCCAAGGAATTCTATGAGATTAAAATGGGATCGATCACATATGAGGATTATATTACCAAGTACTTGGATCTATTGAGGTATGTACCTATATTAAGAGTGAAAAGGATAAAGTTCAAAGATTTTTCAATGGATTACCATTAGAATTTAGAGATCAGATTGATTATGATGAGCCTCGGTCACTTGAAGAAGTTATTAGGAAACTGAAGCAATTTTATGAGCAATCGAAGTGTAAGAATGAATCTCAAAAATGATCAAAAGGGAAAGATAAAGGTAAAGGTAAATGGCACCCAAAAAGAAAAAGGCCTCAGAATGCAGAAGAGAAAGAGAATGTTGCACCACATAAGAAGTTCAATGCAAATAGAAAGGGACATGGGTCACAACGTAGGAATAGAGGTGATGGTACATGACAGTTGGAGTGTTGGACATATGGCAAGGAGAATATTAAAATGGATTTTCAGAAAATTAAGGGTGGTAGGCCTCCTATCTATAGTGCACAGGAGGCACATACTATTGGGGATGTTTGGATGAGCATTCCTCGTATCTATGCAACACTGGATAATAGGCAGGCATATCATCAAGCATATATCACTGAGATGGATGGTAAGCTTTATGATCAAGTTGTTTCTATTTTGATTGAACCTGGATCTAATTATAGTTATGTTAACTGTAATATTCCCAATTATCCCTAAGCTAATTGGAATATTCATTTTTGTTTTATTTCTTTGTTTAAAGGATAAAAGTGTGAAGGAGAACCATAATACTCCTAAACAATGAATAAATCAATGCCAAATGTAAAAAGGTTGAATCTTGGCTGCTAAATCAAGCACCCTTAGGTGTAAAAAGGGGCTGGACATTTTGACTATGTCAACATTGACCAAATCTACAATGTTGTCATGGAGGAGTGACCATCAATGAGGCACATCGCGATTTTATATGGAGATGCCTTGTGTGAAAGGAGTTTTTTTATTGAAGGCGGTTTAGGTTTTTCAAGCTCTTAACTTATGAAAGGAAGAGGATGGCAGCATGAGAAGGTTGTTGATGATATTATATTTTTCTGAGTATATGGTCTATTTAGAAATATCTCATTCTCTTGTTGTTTAGCTGAGAATAATGTTGTTTAGCATTGGGTGTTCCTGATCGGGAATCCCACCTCTTTCCTTGAGAGGCATCTTGGAAGAGTTTGTGTTGCATAGTCCACTATATGGCTAAAGGCCAAGCTTCTTCTTTCAACTACAACGTAGGTCCCGTTGAGGGTTTGGTTGTCTTTGCAAGCTGTAGCAAGTGGAGACTATATCTTTTCTGATCTAGGCCATTTTAGTGCTCCTTTTTAGTGGAGGAGTCTTCTATTCCATTAGGAGGAGAGTATTGGATGATTGGAGCATCATTTTCACATCTTGGCATGTGGCCAACCACATTATAAACCCTACAATGAAGTTTTTCTTCCAGATCTGTGTTATTCTTGTAGGTGTTGTTGCAGGGTCTTTTGGCATACCATCTGTAGAGTTGGTTTTTAGGTGTTGGGGATCTTCCCTTCACTTTGGAGATCCATTGGAGGAGATCTATTTATTGTTCATATCATATCAGATCTGAATACTTCTAAATCTGAATATTTCTGCAAATCTGCAAACTTAGATCTTAGATCTACTTCATGTACATGATGTAATGTTGAAAACCCCAAGGGGATTTTGAAGAGGAGCCTATATAGTGTATGGATCTATTATAGATTTGAATTTTCATGAACTTATTTTCTCTATATCTAAAGTGTAATCTACAACTATTTGTAGCCCAATAAAATAATGTTGTAAAGCCCTTTTAGTTTGAGTACATGGTTGCAGCACCTCTTTTTGAGGATTTTCTTCTATTGGAGACTTGTATTTCCTGTTATGCATCTCATTGGCCATCTTGTACATCTATTTTGCTGCTGTAAATAAATTTTAAAGGTCTCCATATTGGCCTTCTGATTTTTTATTGATGAAATGTGTTATTTTCCTACAAATCTACATTGTATTGCTGCTGTTTCCATTTTGGAATATTATAGTGGTATCGAAGCATCATCTTGGCACAACCTATGGTTTCTAAGAAGCCAATATGTCTTTTGAAGAAGAGGAGCCTCTTACTGACAGAGAGAAGAGGTATCTAAATAGAAGACAAAAGAAGTTTGATTACAAAAATGACATTGAAGACAAGGGCAAAACCCCATTATCCGGAGGACTGAAAGGAAAGGAGTTCTCAAGACTTCTTCTCCAAACTATGAAGGTGCTTAAAAGAGAAACTAATGGAATGAGGAGGGAAATTCATGAAGATCCCTCAAGAACATTTTCACATGAAGAAAGCCCCAACTCTTCATATTATGTGTGTGAGCATTCAACCACATAATCAAATCTACAATGTTGTACCATGCCTACATTCTTGGCATGAGAAGAAACAGAAGAAGAAACACCAAGGGAGGAGACTCTTGGTGAATATATCCAAGAATATGAATCTCAGTCTAAAAGATTCAAGGAGCATCTAAGCTTCCAATGGTTCTATCAACTTAAAGAAGAGAGAAGACCCAACAACTGTTGGCAATATGATGCAATGTGTTGTCCTTGATGGCAACCTACTTGATGAAGTTGTCTTTGGATAGCAACCTATGTGTTAAAGATGTAAGAATGATGTATCTATAGATGTGATAGAGAAAATAATTCCAATAAGTGTTGGAGAAATGATAAATATAATATGTCACAATGTATATGCGAGTTTGTAAAGGCCAAGTCGCGTATGCATGTGGATAAGTATGTCCCAAGTCGCGTATGCCATTTTGCGCTCCAAAATTATATTACCAAGGGGCATTACCATGGTTTTGGCACACAGTATTGAGTGTTGTATGGTTTATTTGATTCCTTCCAAGAATACCATCGGAAGTTGTGTGGTTTTGGCTCATGGTATTGATAAAGGCTAAAACTATATAAGGAGAAGAGGATCATAGTGCAAGGTGTGCATGTGTAATGGTTGCTAATAAATAAATCTCTTTAAGAGATATCTGCATGGTTGAACTCTGTTCTTAATTTATAGATTTGAATCTATGATGCACCTATGGATATGATGAAGGTTCAAGATCTCTAGATCTAGAAATGATGAAGACCTGGTGCAAGTCTGATGAAGAAATTGAAGAAATCTGGGTAAGCTTATAGATCTGGTCTGTTCTGCAAAATTTATCCTTTACAGATCTATACGCTAGTTTGTCTTGGTAAAAGCGTGTATATATGCGGGTTCACTTCATTAAAAGCATGTATGGAAGTTAGGGTTTCTGAAGCTTATTTACAGATATTACTTCTGTGATTTCTGTTTTCTCTCTGCTATCGGTCAATGAAGTCTACTTAAAGTTCTGGGTTGATTGAATATGGAGTATGCTGCTGATTTGATAATGAACTGATGTAGGAGAATTAGACACTAGCCAGCAATGTAGGAGGTTTGTCCACATGTTGTGGCTAGGAGGGTTTGAAATCCTTGAATTGTAACAGCTAGGTGTCAATACCTCAGCTGACTGTTTTATTTAGATTAGTTAGGATTGGTAGAAGTCGAATAGTTGGATTCGATCCATCTGTCAGTTCTGTTATTTGAATAAGTTGTAATTAGACCTTTGATTTATAGAACGGTCCTCTCAGAGGAACCGAAGAGTCATGTATTGATGTATATAAGTTGTATTCCTCGAATGCATAAAAAAAATAAGAAGGAGAAGAGAGATTTTCGAAATAAAATCTGTGTGTTCAGAATTGCTTCCAGTTAAATAATTTCTGTACGCATTGGCCATATATTTGTTTCGAATCCTTGATTGTGAAGAGATTGTTTAATGGTGGAGTGATTGAACTATGTGCACATATAATTACTGGGTTGAACTGTTGTATAGATTCTGCATATATGTGTCTACTTTTTCCCTCAAAATTGTTCGAACAGGCTCTGTTGAATAAATCTCTACTCATAGAAGAAGTCTGCGTATTACTGTGGTCATTGTATTCTATTTAAATGATAGAAGAATTCCCGCTTCATAACGAGACAAATTCGTTTTACTATCGGAACCCTGACCTGACAACCCCGGATGAACCTTGGTTATTCACTGTTCAAAAACCACGAGTGGATTTACAAAGGCGGATTGCCCATATCGCACCGATTTTGGTGAGCGAGCTGTATTTTCTGGTTGAGGAGTGATTCCACAGATATGTTGACACGTGGCGAGGTAGACCCACGGAAAACCACCGTTGCTGCGCGCCATCGCGCGTTAAAGTTCGTATCAGGAGGCCGAGTGATATGCGTATAGGCTGTTGATTTGGGAAGGAGCCATCAGATGGTGATCGCTTGCTATAGATGCGTGGAGGATAACGAGGTATGGTGCGTGTGTTGGATTGACCATCGATATATAGGTGGGGCCCGGAGCCATGGTTTATTATAAACCATTTGTTTAAAAGGCGTAGAGTATTAATATAAAGTTCGAAAGGTACAAATGTTGGTTATAAGGCATGGCACACATAAATAATTTGAACTCTATGATTAAACACGTATGAGTGCGAAGGGTTGTAACCTTAGTCCTAAGTTTCGGTTGGTGGAATAAAAGTTCGGGAATTACATTGGGAATTCAAAAGCTGGGAATGTATTTATTTGTCAATTTCTTTGAAATTGATAAATAAATTAAAAATAAGATTAAAGAGCCACGTGGGGTAACCCAAAGGGAAATGCTGACAAAGCCATGACTACGGTTGACCATCTCTCCTTAGGGGTCCAAAGTTCATTTTTGTTGCGTCATTTGTGGTATCAAAGCCGTTGTTTTTGAATTGTTTTGTTGAGAGCTGACATGGCGATCAGAGTTGGTAGAGGTGCTGGTAGAAGGAGACTTGTTGCCAATGCAGAGGTGTTGGGGATGTTGCAGAGGGTCGAGGCCAGAATGGATGCCATGGAGCGAAGACAGCCCAGAGATCCTGAAGACATTAGTGAACCTGAAACAGAAGAAGCGGAAGAAAATGTTGAGATTCCTCCTGACATGAGGCTCCTTAGAACTGTTATGGGGTCTGTAGTTAAGCCCAGAATTGAAGTATCGAGTTATGCAGGGGGATTGAATCTAGAGGAAATGGTGGACTGGATTAATTAAATGAACAAGTGCTTCGACTATGAAGAAATAAGCGAAGATAAAAAGATCAAGTTTGCGGTGACAAAGTTGAAAGGACATGCTGCACTTTGGTGGGATGGAGTGCAGGCAGAAAGGAGGAGAGTTGGCAAGCAACCTATCAAGAGTTGGACCAGAATGATGGCTAAATTAAAAGGTAAATTCTTGCTTAGTGATTACCAGCTAACATTTTATAAGCAAATGCAAAACCTGAGACAGAGGTTGATGACAGTAAAGGAATACACAGAGGAATTCTACAGAGTGAGCATAAGAGCTGGGAAATTTCAAGACACACCAGAGAAGACTGCCAGATATGTAAATGGTCTCAAACTGGAGATCCAAGATGAGACAGGTCTTCTGTCTCCAAAGACAGTGGAAGAGGCCTACCAGATGGCCTTGAAAGCAGAGGAGAAACTCCTAAGGAAACAGTCTTCCAAGAAGAGAGGTACTTTCTGTGGAAAGGGAAGTCAGGGTGGTAGAGGAAGCCTACTACGCCCAGGGATGGAGCTAACAATAGGTCACCTCAGAAGGCATCTACAGAGGATGATGCAAGGGGCAGAAGGGGTTTTTATAGAGGAAAGGGAAGAGGAGGCAGAGACAGAGGCAGAGGTAGAGAATTGAGGTGTTATAGATGTCAACAAGTGGGACATAAGCACTATGAGTGTCCAAAGAATGTGGGTGCTGGTCCAAGAAATGTTGTTGTTTCCCAGGCTAGAGAAGAGGCAGAAATTGAAGAAGAAATTCTTCCAGAGAGGGGAGAGTCCTTGGTGGTTAATAAGGTCCCGTTGAAGCAAGCTAAAGAGGTCACTGAGCCTGCACAAAGGAAGACTTTTTTTAGGAGCATATGCAAGGTCCAAGGGAAATGTTGCCAGCTAGTCATTGATAGTGGCAACACAAACAATCTGGTTTGCAGTGAGGTGATAGAGAAGTTGAATTTGGAGATAAGGGATCATCCCACTCCCTACAGGGTGTCTTGGCTGCATAAGGGGCACCAGTTGATTGTAAAAGAGCAGTGTGAGATAGAGCTGCAAATGGGAAAATACAAGGATAAGGTTTTGTGTGATGTAATGCCCATGGATGTGTGTCATATACTGCTGGGTAGACCTTGGCAGTTTGACAGAGCAGCAGTGCATGATGGCAAGAAGAACACTTACAAGTTCTTCAAGGATGGGATACATCATACATTTATACCCATGGAAGAAGGAGAGCCATCCAGCAGAGTGATTGATCCAAAGACCTTTTTGCTGAGCGGGAAGGAATATCTGCAGTAGATAGAAGAAGAAAAGGTAAGTTTTTCTTTAGTTTGCAAACCTAAAGTAGTTCTTACTTCTACAAAGATTTTTGATTTGCCAGTAGAAATCCAAGAGATGTTAGACAATTATTGTGACATTATTGTGGATGATTTACCTGATGATCTGCCACCCGTGAGAAAGATCAGTCATCAGATAGATTTTATCCCTGGTTCAAATCTTCCAAATAAGGCAGCCTACAGAATGAATCCCAAGGAAAATGAGGAAATCAGGAGATAAGTACAAGAGTTGGTGGACAAGGGGATGATAAGAGAAAGTTTGAGTCCATGTGCAGTACCAGCAGTATTGAGCCCAAAGAAAGATGGAGGGTGGAGAATGTGTACTGATTCCAGAGCAATCAATAAGATCACAATCAGGTACAGATTCCCTTTGCCCAGGGTTGAGGATTTGATGGACTGTTTGAGTGGTGCTAAATATTTCTCAAAGATATATTTAAAAAGTGGATACCATCATATTAGAATAAGAGAGGGTGATGAATGGAAAACTGCCTTTAAAACAAATGAAGGATTATATGAATGGATGGTAATGCCTTTTGGGTTGTCAAATGCACCTAGCACTTTCATGAGACTTATGAATGAAGTATTGAAAGAATTCATTGGTAAATTTTTGATAGTGTATCTGGATGATATATTAGTTTTCAGCAGAACTAAAGAAGAACATTTAAGGCATCTTAATCATGTCTTGAAGAAGCTGCACCAAGAGAAACTGTTGATCAACTTAAAGAAATGCTCATTTCATGAAGGAAGAGTTGGTGTATTTGGGTTTTTTTGTTTCTGCAGAAGGATTGAAGATGGACCCAGAAAAGGTTAAGGCAATTGTGGAGTGGCCTTCACCCAGGAATGTTTTTGAGGTAAGAAGTTTCCATGGACTTGCCAGTTTTTACAGGAAGTTTATAAGAAGCTTCAGTAAGATTAATGCACCCATCATTGAGACAATAAAGAAGAGCAAACAACCATTTAAGTGGACTGCTGAAGCAGAAAGAAACTTTAAAGTTTTGAAGCAAAAGATAACGGAGAAGCATTTTTTGATTCTGCCTGATTTTACTAAACCATTTCAAGTAAAGTGTGATGCCAGTGGAGAAGCCATTGGAGTCAGATGAGTCAGATAGACCTGTAACCTATTACAGAAAAGCTAAATGACACTGTAATAAAGTATTATGAGAAGGAATTCTATGCAATTTTTCAGGCACTGAAGAAATGGAGACATTACTTGATGTCCAGGGAATTTGTATTGTATTATGACAATCATGCTTTGCAGTATATTGTACAGCAACCCAAGTTGAAACATAAGCATGCTAAATGGGTTGAGTATCTCCAAGGGTTTAATTTTGTTTTGAAACATATAAGTGGCCAAGCCAATAAAGTAGCTGATGCTTTGAGTAGGAGGCACATGCTTGTCCAAGAAACTAATTTTGAAGTTGTAGGATTTGATTTTCTGAAAGAATTGTATAAAATAGATCCAGATTTTAAAGAAGCATTTGAGGCATGTAGTAACCCTGTTTTGAAAGATAGAAGCCAGTGGCTGGATTATTTCTTGGGAGGACTTACGATTCGAAGAAACCAACCGTGAATGCTCAAAAGGTTCCATGACAGAAAATTTGATCAAAGAGAAGCATAGTGGTGGACTTGCTGGACACTTTGGTACTGATAAGACTTATGAGCAGCTAAGTCACTTCTATTACTAGCCCAAGATGAGTGCAGAAGTGGATAAGTTTGTGAAGAATTGCAAAATCTGTCAATATGCCAAAGGAAGGAGCCAGAATGCAAGATTGTACACTCCCTTGCCTATACTAGACAAGCCTTGGGACATGGTGAGTATGGATTTTTTCTAGGATTGCCCAAGACTCAGAGAGGGAATGATGCAGTCTTTGTTGTAGTGGACAGATTCTCCAAAATGGCACATTTTATTCCATGCTATAAAACTAGTGATGCCACCCATGTTGCTAACTTGTTTTTCAAAGAAGTTGTTAGATTGCATGGGTTGCCCAAGAGTATTTTTTTAGACAGAGATACCATATTTGTGGGTCATTTTTGGAGGACACTATGGAAGAAACTTGGTACCAAACTGAGTTTTATCTCCGCTTATCATCCCCAGTCTGATGGACAAACTGAGGTAGTGAATAGGAGTCTGGGAAATTTGTTGAGAAGTCTTGCAGGAGAGCATCCCAAGCAGTGGGACCATATCTTTCCCCAAGCAGAATATGCATATAACGACTCACCAAACAGGAGCACATGGCAGAGTCCATTTCATATTGTTTATGGAATACACCCCAGAGGAATATCAGAGTTGAGAAATCTGGGAAGGGCAGAGCTGAGAAGTGCTGATGGTGAGGAATTTGCTTAAGAGATCCAGGCCATACATGAACAAGTGAAATAGAAACTAAAAGGCATCAAATACAAAATTAGAGCAGACTTGAGTAGAAAAGAAGTTCATTTTGAAGTAGGAGATCAAGTTTTGGCACACTTGAGAAAGGAGAGATTCCCAAAGAAGTAGTATAACAAACTGAAGTTCAAAAAGATTGGGCCATGCAAGATAATTAGAAAGTTTTCTGCAAATGCTTATGAGATTGAATTACCTCCTGATGTTGGAATATCTCCCATTTTTAATGTTGCAGATTTGTACAAGTATGAAGATGATGGTGCAGAAGAAAGAGTAGCAGACAAGGAACAGATTGAGTGGAAGGAACAACTACCTCCAGCACAAACATTGCAACCAGAGAAGATATTGGAAAAAATAGTGTTCAAGAGGACCAAAGGACAAGATTAATTTCAGTACTTAATCAAATGGAAGGACAAGCCAGAGGAAGATGCCACTTGGATGACTGAAGGAATGTTTCCGAAGATAGGCAGATCAGTGGAAGAGCTCATGGACAGGAGCCCATGAAGAAGATTGCCCTCAGGAGTCTGATGCAGGAGCATTAGACACTAGCCAGCAATGTAGGAGGTTTTTCCACATGTTGTGGCTAGGAGGGTTCAAAATGCTTGAATTGTAATAGCTAGGTGTCAATACCTCAGCTGACTGTTTTATTTAGATTAGTTAGGATTGGTAGAAATCGAATAGTTGGGTTCGATCTATCTTTCAGTTCAGTTATTTGAATAAGCTGTAATTAGACCTTTGATTTCTAGAACGGTCCTCTCAGAGGAACCGAAGAGTCATGTATTGATGTATATAAGTTGTATTTCTCGGATGCACAAAACAAAAAAAAAGGAGAAGAGAGATTTTCGAAATAAAATTTGTGTGTTCACAATTGCTTCCAGTTAAATAATTTCTGTATGCATTGGCCATAGAGTTGCTTCGAATCCTTGATTGTGAAGAGATTGTTTAATGGTGGAGTGATTGAACTATGTGCACATATAATTACTGGGTTGAACTGCTGTATAGATTCTACATATCTGTGTCTACTGTTTCCCTCAAAATTGTTCGAACAGGCTCTGTTGAATAAATCTCTACTCATAGAAGAAGTCTGTGTATTACTGTGGTCATTGTATTCTGTTTAAATGATAGAAGAATTCCTGCTTCATAACGAGACAAATTCGTTTTACTATCGGAACCCTGACCTGAGTTAAGGAACCAAAAGGATCGCGCAACCTCGGATGAACATTGGTTGGTCACTGTTCAAAAATCACGAGTGGATTTACAAAAGTGGATTGCCCATATCACACCACTTTTGGTGAGCGAGTTGTATTTTCCGGTTGAGGAGCGATTCCACAGATCTGTTGACACGTGGTGAGGTAGACCCACAGAAAACCACCGTTGTTGCGCGCCATCGCGCGTTAAAGTTAGTATCAGGACGTCGAGAGATATGCGTACAGGCCATTGATTTGGGAAGGAGCCATTAGATGGTGATCGCTTGCTATAGATGCGTGGAGGATAACGAGGTACGGTGCGTGTGTTGGATTGACCATCGATATATAGGTGGGGCCCGGAGCCATGGTTTATTATAAACCATTTGTTTAAAAGGCGTAGAGTATTAATATAAAGTTCGAAAGGTATAAATTTTGGTTATAAGGCATGGTGCACATAAATAATTTGAATTCTGCGATTAAACGTGTATGAGTGCGAAGGGGTCAGTGAGGGCCAAATAGGTCTTGGTTGGTGGAATAAATTCGAGAATTACATTGGGAATGCGTTTTTACAAAAGCCGGGAATGCATTTTCTAATTAATTTCTTTGAAATTGATAAATAAATTAAAAAAAAGATTAAAGAGCCACGTGCAATCCCAAAGGGAAATTCGATTGCAGCCACGACTACGTTGACCATCTCCTTTAGGGGTCCAAAGCTTAGTTTTCATAGTCATGAACAAATCTAATCAATGAGTGAGAAAACATGGTTAAATCCGATCAATCGTCTAAAGGTTCCCACATTGTCGAGAAGGTGTTCCGACCGAAAGCCTCGTGATCTGAATCATATATTGATCACATTCTCAAAAATTAGTATTCTAAGTATACGCAGGTTGATACGAAGAAAAGCACGTATACACGAAGCTTCGGTGAATAGAAGTGGCGTATGCATTTCATGTTATGAAAAACAATATGCACAGAGGCATACGCAGGTTGGTGAGCAGGAAAGCGCGTATACACGCGGCTTCAGTGAATAAAAGTAGCGTATGCTATTTGAATTAATGAATGTTCAGGGTTGAGTTTGTATCTGCATATCTATTCTGAAGTCTGGGTTATTTCTGATATTCTGGTTACAGTAGTCTCACTGTTCTATTTGAAGTATTGGGCAAAATATGTTTGTTGATGTTAAGTGAAGGGTTGTTGAAGCTGTTTGATCCAGTATGAAAATTGATGAAACGTGGTCTGCAGTGGGTCTGAAGGTTGAAGCCTTCAGTATGGCAGTAGAAGCTTTCAGCCAGTAGAAGCTGGTGTTGAAATCAGGGGGTTGAAGCTCCCTTCCAGAAGAGGCTGGTAAACGAGATCAGGGGGTTGGAGCTCCCTTCCAGTTGTAGCTGGAAAATGAGAGAAGGTTGCAGCCTTCTGCAGGTAGAAGCCTGTGTACTGGTATAGGTCTGCATCAATACAATGTTGTAAAAGGTTTTCTATATAATAAAGATTGAAGACAGAGATGACATCAACGATGGTTTTCTCCCGATTTGGGTTTCCACCTTAAATCTTGGTGTTCATGTGTGTGATGCTTTATACTGTTTTTTACTGCTCATAACTTTTGATTATCTAGCCTTATTCATAACTGATAAATCTGTTTAAAATACTGATTCTCTAAATCTGAAAGATAAATCAGTATACGCTAGTTTCCTTCTATATTTCCGCGTGCATACGCTAGTTCAGTTCATAAAAACCGCGTATGGAAATCTGCTAAAAGAAAAAGTAAAAAATTTTCAGTCATCTCTAAATACTGATTCACCCCCCCTCTCAGTATTTTTCCCAACAATTGGTATCAGAGCAGGTCCTTCTGAAAAAGCTTAGCCGCTAGAAGGAAGATCAAACAAGATGAGCAATCAAGATGGAACAACATCTATCAGGCCTCCGCTCTTCAACGGAAACAATTTAATCTTCTGGAAAACAAGGATGAGATCCTATCTTCAGTCTCTGGGAGTAGATGTATGGGCTATTGTTGAAGGAGGATATGAATATCCAGCCGCAGTACCAACAGATCCAACGGCAAGAAAGAATTATGAAACAAATGCAAAGGTGGTCAATGCTCTATTGGGAAGTCTAACTAAATCAGAATTTGTCAAAGTCATGCAGCTGGATACAGCAAAGGCAATATGGGACAAAATCATTCTAAGTTATGAAGGTGATGCAAAGGTAAAAAGTGCTAAACTCCAAACTCTCAGAATTGAATATGAGAATCTAAAAATGCATAATGAGGAGAGAATTGCCAATTTATTTTTACGTCTTGATGATATTGTAAATCATATGAGAAATCTGGGAGAAACAATAACTGAATCTACTTTGGTTGAGAAAGTTTTAAGGTCACTAAAGGAAAATTTTGAGTCAAAAGTTTCTGATCTTGAAGAAAAGCAGGATCTTCAAAATCTTATTGTGGTGCAACTTCATGGCATACTAACTGCATGTGAAATGAGAAGAGGAGGACCATCTGAAGTCAAAGAAGCCGTCTTTGGAGCTTCTACAAAAGGAAAATAAGTACAAGAGACAGAAGGATCAGGGTACATCTTAGAAGAAGATGATGTAAATTTTGTAAAGAAACTCCAACTTGGCACAGGACGGTTCAGAGGTAAGCTTCCTTTCAAATGTTTTACTTGTGGAAAAGTTGGTCATTATGCTGCTAAGTGTCCTCATAAAGAAACACATGAAAAAGGGAAGGAAGTAGCAAGAAGAAATAAGAATCGTTTTAGCAACGGAAAAAGTTACTATACTCATGAAGACAGTGATGGGTTATCTGACAGCGAGGAAGAATGTGAACAAGATCTTAGACTTCTCATGGCATTTGAAAAAGAATCCAGAGAAGAAAAATATATTTTTATGGATGCTTTAGAGGAAAATGATTTTCTTGATGAATTCAATCAACTCAAAAAATGTTTAGAAGAAAGTAAAATATGCATAGAAGAAAGTAAAATATCCATAGAAACTCTGAAAAATCAGCTTGAAGAAAAGGAGAAACACAATGAGAAATTAGAATGTGAAATAGTAAGTCTAAGAAAAGAAATTGAGAAAGTGAAGACTTTGAATCTTATATTTGCTAAACGATCTGAAACCTTAGATGAGATTATCAAGGTACAATGGTCTCCTCTTATAAAGACAGGTCTTGGATATATCAGAGAATCTTCTCAGGCTTCAACACCAAATTATCTAAAAGCAGCTATAGCTAGTATACAACATTCTACCACTCAGCAAGGGAATAAAGAATCTTTACAGGTAAAGCATGACCATCTCAATTCAAAGAACAATAACAGGAATACCTGTCAAAGAAACACCAATCAACAGGTAAATTCAAGTAGAAGATTTCATGATTGTAGAAATTTCTTATTCAATGGACAATGTTTCTCATGTCACAATTTTGGTCATAAAGTTGTTCAATGTGTTGCATATAAAACCGTCATGACAAGAGAAGCAAGAAAGAAAAGGATTGATATTGGAACAAAGAAGAATACCTATAACAACTTTTCTCCTCTTCAAAATGAAGTTGAATGTGCTTATTGCAATAAATTTGGCCATGAAGAATCTGAATGCAGGAGCAAAGTCCAGCCAAAAGAGAAGTTTCCTTCAAGCTCCAAAGTGTGGAAAAAGAAGGAATTACAGGTTGAAAATTGTGGCATAGCTTTATTTGCAGAAGGTGAAGAAAATCAATGGTACATTGATAGTGGATGCTCAAAACACATGACAGGTGACAAAAACAAACTTCTTGCATATAGTGCGCTAGAAAAGGAAAAGAATGTTACATTTGGAAATGATACTCCTGCTGTCATTAAGGAAAAAGGGTCTGTTTTTCTAAAAGAAAAGGTGAAAGCTAATAATGTCATGCATGTGGATGGATTAAAGCATAACCTGTTAAGTGTATGTCAAATGTGTGATCAAGGAACTGAAGTTGTCTTTAGTTTAAAAGAATGTGTGGTACGTGATCTTGATACAGGTAAAACAATTATAAAAGGAAAAAGAACTCCAAGAAACCTGTATGTATTGAAGAACTGCAAAGAACAATGTTACTTGAGTAAATCTTCAGAAAACTGGCTATGGCATAGAAGGTTGGGACATCTGAGCTTCTCTCAAATCAACAAATCAAGCAGACTTAAAGTTGTTCGTGATCTTCCCAATATTACTCTACCTGAAAGTATCATATGCAAATCTTGCCAATTCGGTAAGAAAACCAGAGTGCAATTTAATGCCAAGGAAGGATCATCAAGTAATCCTATTGAACTCATTCATACTGACATGTGTGGACCTGTGAGGAAAAAGTCACCACGTGGTGAACAATACTATATCTTATTTATCGATGATTTCTCTAGAATGTGTTGGATTGGGTTGATTAAACACAAAGATGAAGCATTTGAGAAATTTCAGATCTTCAAAGCACTGGTTGAAAATGAATTAGATCTAAAAATCAAGTGTCTTAGATATGATCGAGGAGGAGAATATACATCAGATGAATTCCTTGAATTTTGTGAACAACATGGCATAAAAAGACAGTTTTCTGTAGCTAGCACTCCACAACAAAATGGCGTAGCAGAAAGAATGAATAGAACAATTCAAAAAATGGCTAGAGCTATGATTGATGATTCCGGAACACCTGACACATTTTGGGGAGAAGCAGCACATACAGCGGTAAATATTCTTAACAAGGCACATGTTCATGTAAATAGTGATAAAAATCCATGTAGAAATTTGAATAATAGCTGAATTATTCACCGAGATTATCCTGATTACACACTATTTAAGCTTCATGCATAATACATAACCTCTTCTACAATTGATCATCAATATGCGGAAATAGAAAGCAGTCGCATGTGCTCATTAAAACATAATCATGCACACATATCAACACAGGATGTAATGGGGAAAGAAATAGCTGAAAACCTCCAACTATCTGTATATTATAATGATAGAGAACATGTAACAATACATAGCACAATACTCCTCACAAGTACTTAGTACTATCTCCAAAAAGTTACACACAAACTAACTGAGATTTGAACGAGTCATGGGTTCAAATCTCCTCCACAAGTCTGCCTGCCTCTACTGCGCAATCCAAGTTGATTAATGATGAGATCCAAGTTTGAATCCCACTAGCTCCAACTGGGCAATCCTCATTGGCAATCTCCATCAATGTGTGTGCAAATCTCATGCACAATCATGGTCACAACTAATAGTCACACTCACCCTTTCACCCACCTCTAACATTGGTCTCCACTGAACTGTCCATGCATTGCAGTTAACTGATGTGTTCTTTAGTTGATTTATGAGTTAATAATTAGTGAATTAATTAATAATTAATTCACACCACTCATCACTAGTGTATTTTTCAGTTAGACTAAATACAACTAGTTCAACTAAGTTAAATAGAACACAACTCCACCAACTGTCTCATCAACTCCACCAAACTCCGCCACATGAGTTCTAGCTGAAGTCAACCATGCAATAGCTCAACTAACCCTTAGGAAAAGCGTATTTCCTTCTATCAGCTGCATGTGCCACATCCAAGCATCAAACTAAAGTGCTCCAAGAGGAAAAGATAATGTTTATAGTCTAAATATTATTAAGGGTTAATAATATTTGACTGTTCTATTTTTAGCCCGGCAGTCTAAAAATAGAAACCACCCAATGTCTAAAAAATAGAGGTCCATCTATTTTTACCAACTCGACCAATCATCCATAAATAGCATCCTGCAACTCATAGACCATGATCCATATGTCTAAAAATAGACATAGTCTAAAAATAGACTTTGCGTCAAAAATAGCCTACGGGCCCACTTAGTGAAGGTGACTTCATTTCACCAAGCTCCATCATCTTGTTGCATTTTCAACACTCCATATGAAATCTGGTATGGTAATCCTCCCACTGTGAAGCATTTTAGAGTTTTTGGAAGCAAATGCTTTATCAAAAATAATGATGAAACTTGGCAAGTTTGAACCCAGAGCAGATGAAGGAATACTTCTTGGTTACTCCTCTAGGAGTAGAGTATATAAATGTTACAATAAAAGACTTCGGAAGATTGTTGAATGTATTGATGTTGTTATTGATGAGTCTCCTGCAGCTCCAAAAGAAGAAAAACAAACAACAGATGAAGATGATGATGACATATATCCTTCTACATCAAATAGAAATGATATAGACAGTGAAACCAATGAAGAACCCGAAGATGATTTATCTGAAAAAGCTCCATCTAGATATGTTCAAAAGAATCATCCAGAATCTCAAATTTTGGGAGAAAAGGGATCACGTGTACAAACAAGAAGGAATCTTGTGGGATATTCTAGCTATCTGGAATTTCTATCCACTATTGAACCACACAATGTCAATCAAGCTAGCAAAGATGAATGTTGGATTCAAGCCATGAATGAAGAGCTTGATCAAATTTAAAAGAATCACACTTGGGAATTAGTACCAATACCTCAGGACAAAAATGTCATTGGAACTAAATGGATATTCAAAAACAAGTTAAATGAGAATGGGGATATTATAAGAAATAAAGATAGACTTGTTTGCAAGGGGTATGCTCAACAAGAAGTTATAGACTTTGAAGAAAATTTTGCTCCTGTAGCTAGACTTGAAGCCATAAGAATGTTTCTTGCTTTTTCAAGCTTCCAACAAATCAAAGTTTATCAAATGGATGTTAAATCTGCTTTTCTCAATGGTGATCTAGAAGAAGAAGTTTATATAGAACAAACAGAAGGATTCATTTTGGGAAATGATGAAAAACTTGTTTGTAGACTTAAAAAGGCTCTATATGGTCTCAAACAAGCTCCAAGAGCATGGTATTATCGTCTTGACAAATATCTTCATCAACAAGGATTTTCAAAGGGGTCTGCTGATAGCAACTTATACACAAAAGTTGAAAATGATAAACTATTGATTGTGGTTGTATATGTTGATGATATCATTTTTGGGAGTAATGAAGAATCTATGAGTCGGAAATTTGCTTCTGTCATGCAGCAAGAATTTGAAATGTCCTTACTTGGAGAACTAACATTCTTTCTTGGCTTGCAAGTGCATCAAACTACAGATGGTATATTCTTATCACAAGAAAAATATCTTAAGCAAATTCTGAAGAAGTATGGCATGGAAGAATGCAAACCTGTAAGTACACCAATGATAATCGGATGCAATCTCAGTTCTCATGATGATTCTCCCACGGTGAATCAACCAGAATACAGATCAATGATAGGAAGTCTACTTTATCTCACTGGGACTAGACCAGACATTATGCATGCAGTTGGGATTGTTGGACGATCCCAAGCTAATCCAAAAGAGTCTCACCTTCAGGCTGTCAAAAGAATATTCAAATATCTACAAGGAACTCAAGACTTTGGACTATGGTATCCAAAGAATGCTGATCTTACTCTTCATGCTTACACTGATGCAGATTGGGCTGGAAATGTTGATGATCGGAAAAGCACTAGTGGTGGTGCATTCTATATGGGACCCTGGTTAGTATCTTGGTTCAACAAGAAGCAAAATTCTATTGCCTTATCTACAGCAGAAGCAGAATATGTGGCTGCCGCATCTTGTTGCACTCAACTCCTTTGGATGATGCAAACCTTACAAGATTTTCAAATCAAATGTACACCTCCTATCTCCATTATGTGTGATAATACAAGTGCCATCAATATCTCAAAGAATCCTGTTATGCATTCGAAGACCAAGCACATTCCCATCAAGTATCACTTCTTACGTGAACAAGTGCTTGAACAAAAGGTGAAGTTGGAGTATGTTCCCTCCAAAGAACATGTTGCTGATATATTTACCAAACCTTTACCCAGGGAAGCGTTCGAATATCTCAGACAGAAGTTGGGAGTTGTCTCTGCCTCTCAGAAGATCAGATCTGCTTAAATTCAGAATATTAAATTGGATACGCGGATTTCCTGAAGGACAGTCGCGTATATACGCGAGTTTATAGACAGAAAACCGCGTATGGGTGTTTGCTGACAAATTTTTTGTGGGTCAACATTCTTCAGCACAGCTGCAGTGCTGTTGGGTATCTCTGGTGATGTTCCAGCTCTCATATTTCTATTTCATTCTGTAATGCTTCTGATGAAGATGCCTTTATTTTTTACTGTTGAAAGTTTTCAGGATGCACAGGCTAAGGGGGAGCATTGGTCATGTGGAAAGGATGCATTGTTGGCATTCTAATTATTTTTTGTAGTCTGATCTCATGCTTGAGAATATTTGATCTTGATTGTATAAGTCATTTCTGTAATTGATGAAAAAGGTCATGTTGAGACCTATGATGTAAAATTGAAATATTCAGTCATGTAAGGACTTGTTCAAATTTGTAAACCCACTTGGTTGGGTAGTTGAGTCAAAATGTGTAAACCCACTTGGTTGGGTACTTAAGTCACATATTTAAATCCACTTGGTTGGATCATTGATGTAAGTATGAGTCCTTGGTGATAGGAAAGGTCATAGAGTCATGTACTTCATTGAAAAATATGTTTGAAGATTTAGCGTGAACTCAGGGGGAGCATGGTCACTTCAGTGCACATCAGATCTACAGAGCTCTTCTTTCTACAAGAGAAGAAAAACATTGTTTTGGTTTTGATCCGCCCTTTGCCCTTGATGTCAAAGGGGGAGAGTATCATGGTGTTTGAATAATGGGTGTTTGAATAATGGTTATATTCAATGTATCTATCTGTTTTGGTGATCAAACACCATCATGGTTTCCATCAAGTCCAAAGGGGGAGATTGTTGGCAATATGATGCAATGTGTTGTCCTTGATGGCAACCTACTTGATGAAGTTGTCTTTGGATAGCAACCTATGTGTTAAAGATGTAAGAATGATGTATCTACAGTTCAGTTCAGATGTGACAGAGAAAATAATTCCAGTAAGTGCCGGAGAAATGATAAATATAATATGTCACAATGTATACGCGAGTTTGTAAAGGCCAAGTCGCGTATGCACGCGGATAAGTACGTCCCAAGTCGCGTATGCCCTTTTGCGCTCCAAATTTATAATACCAAGGGGCATTACCATGGTTTTGGCACACAGTATTGAGCGTTGTATGGTTTATTTGATTCCGTCCAAGAATACCATCGGAAGTTGTGTGGTTTTGGCTCATGGTATTGATAAAGGCTAAAACTATATAAGGAGAAGAGGATCATAGTGCAAGGTGTGCATGTGTAAGGGTTGTTAATAAATAAATCTCTTTAAGAGATGTCTGCATGGTTGAACTCCATTCTTAATTGATAGATCTAAATCTATGATGCACCTATGGATATGATGAAGGTTCAAGATCTCTAGATCTAGAAATGATGAATCTCTAGGATGATCTGCAAAATAAATGATGAAGACCTGGCGCAAGTCTGATGAAGAAATTGAAGAAATCTGGGTAATTTTATAGATCTGGTCTGTTCTGCAAAATTTATCCTTTACAGATCTATACGCTAGTTTGTCTCAGTAAAAGCGCGTATATACGCGGGTTCGCTTCATTAAAAGCGCGTATGGAAGTTATGGTTTCTGAAGCTTATTTACAGATATTACTTCTGTGATTTCTATTTTCTCTCTTCTGTCGGACAATGAAGTCTACTTGAAGTTCTGGGTTGATTGAATATGGAGTATGTTGTTGATTTGATAATGAACAAATCTAATCAATGAGTGAGAAAACATGGTTAAATCTGACTGACTGTCTAAAGGTTCTGCATTGCTGAGAAGGTGTCTGACTGAAAGCCTCAGATTTGAATCTGAGATTGATCACATTCTGAAAATCAGTATTCTCAGAAGTCTATGCAGGTTGATATGAAGAAAAGTGCGTATACACACAACTTTCGTGAATAGAAGTGGCGTATGCATTTCATGTTATGAAAAACAATATGCACAGAGGCATACACAGGTTGGTGAGCAGGAAAGCGCATATACACGCGACTTCAGTGAATAAAAGTAGCATATGATATTTGAATTAATGAATGTTCAGGGATGAGTTTGTATCTACATATCTATACTGAAGTCTGGGTTATTTCTGATTTTAGTGGTCTCACTGGTCTGTTTGAAGTATTTGGCAAAATATGTTTGTTGATGTTAAGTGAAGGGTTGTGTTGAAGCTGTTTGATCCAAGTATGAAAATTGATGAAATGTGGTCTGCAGTGGATGTGAGGGTTGAAGCCTTCAGTATGAAAGTGGAAGCTTTCTACTAGTAGAAGCTGGTGTTAAAATCAAGGGGTTGAAGCTCCCTTCCAGGAGAGGCTGGTAAACGAGATTAGGGGGTTGGAGCTCCCTTCCAGTTGTAGCTGGAAAACGAGAGAAGGTTGTAGCCTTCTGCAGGTAGAAGCCTGCGTACTAGTATAAGTCTACATCAGTACAATGTTGTAAAAGGTTTTCTATATAGTAAAGATTGAAGACAGAGATGACAGCAGCGGTGGTTTTCTCCTGATTTGGGTTTCCACCTTAAATCTTGGTGTTCATGTGTGTGATACTTTATACTGTTGTTTACTGCTCAAAAAATCTGATTAGCTCGCCTTATTCATAACTGATAAATCTGTTTAAAAGACTGATTCTCTAAATCTCAAAGATAAATTAGTATACGCTAGTTTCCTTCTATATTTCCACGTGCATACGCTAATTCAGTTCATAAAAACCGCGTATGGAAATCTGCTCGAAGAAAAAGTAAAAAGTTTTCAAATACTGATTCACCCCCCCTCTCAGTATTTTTCCCAAAAACAACAACAATAGAAGAAGAGGGTGCATGCAGCCCACTTTGGGTAGATTCTTTCTACCTACTTTTGATGGGTCACCCAAGAACACAGCCAAATCTTGGGTAAGGAAGCTAGACACAATTTACAGCTGCATCAAATTTAAGAAGAAGAAGCGATTAGAGTAGAAATGCTGCATCTTGAAGGTAAGGCTTATGCTTGGTGGTTATTTGAATCTTATTCATTGAATAATGCAAATATATCTACTTATGAAAATTTCACTAGGAGGTTAGTGAAAATATTTGATTCAAAACAATATGAAACTTCCTTGGGAGAGAAAACCAAGCCTAAGAAATCAGAACCTTTGCATGAGTTGGAAGGATCCATGAAGCCAATCCATTTCAGAACATTTGAGGGGGTTGAAGATCTACTACATGCTTTTCCAAGGGAAAAGGCCCCACTTCAGCAAGAACTTTCATCTCAAGAAGAAGACACGAGGATTAATTTTTCCAAAGGAGATCAAGAAAGATGGTTTCTTAATGATGATGTATTCTCCATTGATGGGGAGAAGGAAGAGGAAGAGCTGGAAATATCCTCCAGCGCTGTGACAACAGGAGGATATCTACTTCTATTTGGAGATGGAGATGAAGCAATTGCTTCCACGAGAAGGGATCTTGCACCTTTGCAAGAAGCTCCAAGGGATCTTACACCTGAAGATCATGAGAAACATGTGTCTATGTTGATAGACAAGGAGATAAAACAATGGAGGAAGTGTGTTCCAACATTGAATATAGGCTTAGGAACACACACTATGATAGATCCTTCCTTTGTGATCAAGACTCGTGATAACAAGGAGATGTTGGGTGTACATCGACCAATTACATTTGAAGGAAGCACCTTAGACTGTGAGATCTTGCAGAAGGTAGAAGAAGATGAACCAAGAAGGGTTCACAACACTGACATGGTAGGAGATGATCCACCATCACATGGAGGTGAGGAGGGAGAAATTGCTCCAATCAGAAGCACACTTGCATCCTTAAGAGTGATACTCGATTGTCATGAAACTTCCACACAAGAAAAAAAGATGAATTTGCGTAGTGGAAGCAGGGATATGATGATCCCATCTATTATGCACATGAGGATGATTCATGAGACATCATTATATTTTGGTAAACCACCTGGGAGACCACCCAATTCAAATTTGGTGAAAGATGTCTCACATCTTGATGCTCCATTCACAGATCCAAGAAGGAAGGGAGCATTAGAACATCACCATACAATGTTGGGAGTGTTGGGTGAGCTCAAGGAGGATGGAAATATTTCCCCACTATCACCATTTTCCACTCTCTCATCTCATACTGCGCTGAGAGAAGAAGCTGTAATATTAGAGAGGGACACCATCATGCAGCAAGGAGAGTAGTACTTGGCTATGGAGACTCAGAAGATAATCCCACTTGGAGAGAAATATTCCATACATGATAAAATATGGTGGCCACACATGCATAATTTTGCAAGACCAAGGAGGTTTTGGATAGATGATAGACTTCCATGGGAGACTAACTTCCAAGAACTTCCATCTTCATTTGAGCATGTTCATATGCAAGAAGGGCAGCAAGGATGGAATAACAACCTTCCAACATATAGCTTTGACATGGGAGATGTCAAGGAGGAGAAGAATGGAAGGAACGGCCTTCCAACATATACCTTTGGCATGAGAGATGTCAAGGAGGAGAGCAGCCACATGAAAACCATTTCAGTTGATACATCATCACCGCTGTCATTGTTGGGAAGTTTAGGTCCATATTGGAAATCCTAACTGTTGGTGGATTATTCCAAGAATCTTCACACAAGCATGATAATTGATGACCAGCTACATGAAGAGGGATATTGAGTCCAAGAAGGAGTCATCTATGATCATGGTAGGATCTTTTTTTCTAGAGCCTCCAAGCTCAAGGAGAAGTTGCTACAAAGGGCCTATGAAGATTTTTGTTTCAGCCACAAATATTCCATGAGTATCTACAACATCATCATGAGGAGATTTACTTGGAAAGGCTTTGAAGGAGAACTATATCATCATTTTCAAAGATTCATGTACCATGTGGAGATAGGGAAGCCACATAACTCTATGGGGGAGTTAATTCAGCCATCTCTTTCTTCTTTTGATAGAGGAGATAAATCTATGCACCACTCCATTTGTATAAGGAGGATTGTTGGTGAAGAACATACTCATGTAAAGAATGTTTCATTTTCTGATTGTATGTATTCTCTTACCATGTATATGTAGGCCATAACTCCGAGAAGGAGTGTTGTACCTTATAAACTTCATGGCCAACTTTGGGCCACAAAAATTTCTGAGCATGGCCACTCCCTTGGAGGATAATGGGAGATTTTGTCTCACGATGGGTGCATTCCTAAGGCACCAAATATATGTCACACTTTCAGCCATAGTGAGATGACATGGGAAGCAGGTAAGTGGTGGAGAAACCACTTACCACATCTTGATCTAAAGCAGGCAGGAGATGCATTGTGCTGGTTCCACGTGTGGGACTATGACCCACCTCCATATGCAAAAATTTATGTTTGTTTGTATGTAGTTTTTCTCCCATACATTGATGATGTACTTGTACTTTTTATGGGAATGTATGGAGGGAGAATGGGAGGTATGTATGTACCTTATGGGATGGAGACTATCTATGTGTCTTATGCTACATGTCTCAGGGAGAGTATTGGGTAAGCCATGTTTGTTTCATGTGAGCTATTGTCTCCTTATGAGATGGACTAATTACATCTCATGAGAACTTTGGAGGAGAAATTCATGGAGGGATAGATTGGTGAAAATTTAGCTTATGAAGGAAGCTTATCACATGTTGGTGTCACCAATGAAGGAGGAGAAGAGTTGCAGCACTCACCTCATCAGTTGCTTGAGGAAAAACAACATTTGAGAGGGGAGGACTGTAATATTCCCAATTAGCCCTATGTAATATTCCTAAATTAGCATGTAGCTAATTGGAATATTAATTTTTCTCCTATCATTTAGTTAGATGAATAAATGGGTAGGCGGACCCATAAACTCTTCTTTAAGAATAAAATCCCTCTTAAATGTGAAAAGGGATCATCTTCATAGCTAAATAAAGCACCCTCATGTGTGAACAGGGGTTAATGCATGTGGACAAGGTCAAGTTTGACCAAGTCAACAATGCAGTTTTGGAGGGAGATTGATTGCATGATGGTGGAAACCCTAATGAGTGGGACCCAGGGTGAGAAATCTCACATTGTTTATAAGGAAGAGGATGGCAACCATAGGAGCTTATGTTATTGATTATTGGATTTTTGGTTTGCATGACTATTGTGCTTTCTTCAACTGTTTAGTTGAGATTGTTGTGATGCTTAGCAAAAGGCATTCTTGTTTAGGAATTCCTTCTCCTTTCTTGAGAGGCCTCTTGAGGGAGCTTGCACTTCATTTCTCCATATCCAGGCTTGACGCCAAGCTACCTCCTTCAGCTATAACGTTATTTCTGCAGAGTATAACATTGTGTTGCAGGGTGTTGCAGTGGAGGGTTCACAACACCACTTCTGGAGCTTGTTTTTCAGAGGAGGGAGCTTCCATTCCTTTGGGAGATCAGTGAGGAAGGTTCTGGAGCAGATTTGAGATCTTGGCACTTGTCCAACCCATTTTCTATCTCTTACAGCGCAGTCCCTTTCCTTTATTGCGTTATTTTTAGTGAACATTTGCAGTGAGGGTTTGCAGTGATTGTTGGAGGGTGAGATCTTCAGTGTTAGGATCAACCTTTCACTTGAAAGATCCATTATAGGAGGTTTATTCATATTGTGTAGCATCTTCAAACATATCCATCTAGTTCTTGAGTTGTAGCTGCTATTCATTCCTAGGACTGCAACTCTGGCATTTTGTACTTTTGCATATTTTAGGAAATCCTTCCGAGATTGTCTTGTAATTGTCTTTGGGGGATTATATCTTTTCTCCCAACATTGTATGAGTTGTATATTTCCATATCCATGTATTTACATAATCCAGTAGTAGTTGTCTCTAATAAAACTACGCTGTCATAGCCTTGGGCATTTTCTGTGTAGTAGTATACTTCATATTTCATGTACATGCTTTCTTGAGGCTTGTATTGCCTAACTTGAGTGATTATTTCCTCAAGATCTTGTATACATGTTGTTGCTGTAACATTAATATGATGGCTATGTCCTCTTCTTAAATTTTATGAGTTGATTTATCACTGCTACTCCAGTTTTGTGTTCATGTATTGTTGCATCCCCATTTTGGGATATTATAGTGGTATCAAAGCATAATCTTGGCTCAGCCTGTGAGTTTCAGCCAATATGATATAAAAAGAGATTGGAATGATGGAGAGAATGAGCTTTCTCTCATCACTTTTTAGATCCATGAAGAACCTCTCCAAGGAGGTTAAGCAGATGCAAGAGGAAATATACAATGAGACCACTAGAGGGTTTCAAGAAGAGGGAAGTCCATGTACTTCCTATTCTCAGAAGAAAGAACCAGTGTTGCAAAGAACTTCAAAGAAATACACTATGCCCTTTCCTTTTGAGGAAGAAGACAAGAAGCATGGAGAGGGAGGGAACTTGGAACATGAGATCCTAAGTGGAAACCTGGAAAAATATAAGTCTCAACCTAGAGCTTTCAAGGAGACTCTAACTCTTCCACAATTTATTGAGCTTGGAGAAGAAAGGAGGCCTTGCAACAATAGGAAAATGAGGGGCAATAGATTTATATTGTCTACTTTTGATGGGCTATCCACAAGTACAACAAGGTATTGGATAATGAAGCTAGATGCATTCTTACCACTACATCCAGTGGTAGAAAGAGAGGTCATTGAGATTGCAGTGCTGCACCTTGAGGGTGAAGAAAACATTTGGTGGTTTAACCATTTGAGTCATGCAAGAGTGAGTGCATTTGCAGATTTTACTCAAATGTTGATAAAAAAATTTGACAATAAGAAATCAGAGGAGGAAAAGCCTTCACCGCCATTTCAGGAGACTTGTACCAGTGCTGATACAACTATGGAAGAGCAACCATCATCTTCAGTAGTTGGGGGGAGCCATCACATTGGAGGAAGGAACCCTTGTAGCCATACAAGATGTTCCCAAGCTACACCAAGGTATGCATAAGTTTCCACTTTCTATTATTTCAGCACATTTTATGGAGGGTGGTGGAAAAATGCCATTGCATGACCAAGGGTCAAAAGATATTGCTGATTTGGAGCAGCAAAATTTCACTGTGTTGTGCAACCTTGGGTTGTTCAAGGAAGGGATAAAAAATCCTCCTAACTATTCATTATTGAGATGCACTCAACTCCAGGATTTGGGGAGTGAATTTTTGGAGGATAAGATGGGCATTGTATAGCCCTATGAGAAGGTTTTTCCTTCAGCATATTTGGATCCTTATGGATTCAATATGGTCATTGGTGAGGAGTCTTCATTGGGAGATCTGTAAGAGGTTTCATTTTAATATCCCATGAAATGAAAGATTAGAAATCTGATATGGGAGGATGGTATTCTCCATTGGAGGAATACCAAGATGGAGCATGATAGGAGACACCCATAGTTGGATGAGAGGGTGTGGATGGTAAGCAAGAGGGTGGTGAGTTACCTACATATCTATGACACAGGGCAAGCAGAAGGCATGGCTGCGTTGGCTACTCTTGAAAGAGTTTGGCCATCATGTGACATATCTGCTTCAAAGGGTATGTTGGTGGAGGGAACTTGGCAGGGCACTTACATCATATGGAAGCAAGGAGTTTGGGTGCATTGTGTAGATATGACATTATTCATGTCAATCATCATATTTTCACCTCATGATTTGTATGATGGAGGTGTGAAGGGGAAGAAAGAGCTATTGCTGCTTTGGCTACTCTTGGGAGAGTATGGGCAGAATTTTTCCCATACTTGGCATGATATTTCAAGAGAAAGGGATGGCACACTCAAAGTGCAAAGAGGCTACCCTTCAACATTGGAGGATCAGGAGGTACTTCCACATAGGAAGGATACTCCCACACATAGCAGCTGATGGTGGATGACTTTGGCACATGGCATGTCAAATAATGGGGTTATGGAGTGGCAAGAGCCTTATCACTAAGGTCAATAGCACTGACACTTGGGAGTATGCATCTATTGATGGAGTGTTCCAAGGGGAGTATTCATCCCTTCATTTTGCAGACCTTTATGAGGAGATTCTTATGGTAGGGCTCATCTATGGACCTCAATTTCAGACTACTCACAATTCATGGTAAGAAATGTATTTATGTACTTATTGTTCATTTCATAAAGTATTTGCATCTTCTCACCATCTATGTACAGTGCATTTTTTCACAAGGGGGCAAGATTATCTTTGGGTTTGATGGTCATTCTAGGACCAACATGTATGATGGAGATAGCCCTTCTTTTCATGGATTTGGGAAAATGTGGTTTTATTTTTGTTATGCTCAGCTGATTTATAATGCCATTTACTACCTCCTAGTAGATGAGCAAACATGCACAACTATCAACTTGTTGAGAGACAACTTGCCACATGATGTTCTAAAACAATAGTTGGTAAAACTGCACTGTACCCACTATAGAAACCATTGGTACCCTCCAAATTTGCACATAACCTTCATCATTTTTATGACTTGGATACCACATGGTGATGATGTACCATTCACTTTGTATGGGATGGATTGGGCTCATGAAACTAGAGGAGGGGTATTTGGAGATCCAGTTTCCCTTTTGTATCTTGAGGGAAACATTATTGCAACCCAATATCATCAAAAACTCTACAATTTCCATAAGTGGAGAGAGAGACAACATGGGGTAGGCCATTTTTTCTACCATGTTCAGTTATGCAGCCCACCTACATTGCAGGAGCCAAAGGTGGAGGAGTATTTATATGAGTTACCATTTTGGAGGGTGACTCATTTTGTATGGATGATAGCCTAGGGATGGGAGCTTCACATGGGAATGATGGTTCCCAATATATTTCAGATTCCATGCCTCAGGAAGGCCTCTAGACAAAATATTATTGCCTCCATGGGTATTTCACTTTTTCATGATGATAGCTATTTGGGATTGTCACCAAAAGCTAACCTGCATACTTGGGAGGAGAAATTTCGAGATTTATTGATGAGACAACATCTTGTTCCTTGGAGGAGATTATCATATGATGATTCTACAGGAGGAGGAGAGGAGGCTCTTGAGTTCTATCCTTGTAGTTGCTTGAGGACAAGCAACATTTGGGAGGGGAGGACTGTAATATTCCTCAATTAGCATGCAGCTAATTGGAATATTCATTTTTCTCTTATCATTTAGTTAGATGAATAAATGGGTAGGGATACCCATAAACCTATTTTTTAGGAATAAAATCCCTCTTAAATGTGAAAAGGGATCATCTTCATAGCTGGATAAAGCACCCTCATGTGTGAACAGGGGCTATTGCATGTGGACAAGGTCAAGTTTGACCAAGTCAACAACACAGTTTTGGAGGGAGATTGATTACATGATGGTGGAAACCCTAATGAGTGAGACCCAAGGTGAGAAGGTTCACATTATTTATAAGGAAGAGGATGAAAACTATAGGAGCTTATGTTATTGATTATTGGATTTTTGGTCTGCGTGACTATTGTGCTTTCTTCAACTATTTAGTTGAGATTGTTGTGCTGCTTAGCACAAGGCATTCATGTTTAGGAATTCCTTCTCCTTTCTTGAGAGGCCTCTTGAGGGAGCTTGCACGTTATTTCTCCACATCCAGGCTTGAGGCCAAGCTACTCCTTCAGCTACAACATTATTTCTGTAGAGTATAACGTTGTGTTGCAGTGGAGGGTTCACAACACCAGTTCCGGAGCTTGTTTTTTAGAGGAGGGAGCTTCCATTCCTTTGAGAGATCAATGAGGAAGGTTTTGGAGAAGATTTAATATCTTGGCACTTGGCCAACCCATTTTCTATCTCCTACATCGCAGTCCCTCTCCTTGACTGTGTTATTTTTAGTCAGCATTTGCAGTGAGGGTTTGCAGTGATTGTTGGAGGGTGAGATCTTCAGTGTTAGGATCAGCCTTTCACTTGAAAGATCCATTGGAGGAGTTTTATTAATCTTGTGCATCATCTTCAGCCATATCCATCCAGTTCTTGATTTGTAGCTGCTATTCAGTCCTAGGACTGCAACTCTGACATTTTGTACTTTTGCATATTTCAGGAAATCCTTTCCGGATTGTCTTGGAATTGTCTTTGGGGGGTTAGATCTTTGCTCCCAACATTGTATGAGCTGTATATTTCCATACCCATGTATTTACATTCTCCCGCAGTAGTTTTCTATAATAAAATTGCATTGTCATAGCCTCGGGAATTATCTGTGTAGCAGTATACTTCATATTTCATATACATGCTTTCTTGAGGCTTGTATTGCCTAACTTGAGTGATTATTTCCTCAAGATCTTGTATACATGTTGCTGTTGTAACATTAATATGATGTCTATGTTCTCTTCTTACATTTTATGAGTTGATTTATCACTGCTACTCCAGTTTTGTGTTCATGTATTGTTGCATCCCCATTTTGGGATATTACACCCTAAGCTAATTGGAATATTCATTTTTGCTTTATTTATTTGTTTAAAGAATAAAAGTGTGAAGGAGGTCCATAATACTCCTAAACAATGAATAAATCAATGCCAAATGTAAAAAGGTTGAATCTTGGCTTCTAAATCAAGCACCCTTAGGTGTAAAAAGGGGCTAGACATTTTGACTGGGTCAACCTTGACCAAATCTACAGCGCTGTCATGGAGGAGTGGCCATCAATGAGGCACACCGCAGTTTTAGATGGAGATGCCTTGTGTGAAATGAGTTACTTCATTGAAGGTGGTTTAGGGTTTGAAAGCTCTTAACTTATAAAAGGAAGAGGATGTTAGCATGAGAAGGTTGTTGATGATATTATATTTTTCTGAGTATATGGTCTGTTTAGACATATCTCATTCTATTGTTGTTTAGCTAAGAATAATGATGTTTAGCATTTGGTGTTCCTGATGGGGAATCCCACCTCTTTCCTTGAGAGGCCTCTTGGAAGAGTTTGTGTTGCATAGTCCACTATCTGGTTGAAGGCCAAGCTTCTTATTTCAACTACAACGCAGGTCCTGTTGAGGGTTTGGTTGTCTTTGCATGCTGCAACAAGTGGAGGCTAGATCTCTTTAGATCTAGGCCATTTCAGTGCTCCTTTTCAATGAAGGAGGCTTCTATTCCATTGGGAGGAGAGTATTGGATGATTGGAGCATAATTTTTAGATCTTAGCATGTGGCCAACCACATTCTAAACCCTACAACGCAGTTTTCTTCTAGATCGGTGTTATTCCTGTAGGTGTTGTTGCAAGGTCTTTTGGCATACCATCTGTAGAGTTGGTTTTCAAGTGCTGGGGATCTACCCTTCACTTTGGATATCCATTGGAGGAGATATATTTCTTGTTCATATCAGATCAGATCTTAATACTTCTAAATATCTGCATATTTCTATAGATCTCCAAACTTAGATCTCAGATCTACTTCATGTACATGGTGTAATGCTGAAAACACCAGGGGGGTTTTGAAGAGGAGCCTATATAGTGTATGGATCTATTATAGATTTGAATTTTCATGCACTTATATGGTCTAGATCTAAAGTGTAATCTACAGTTGTTTTCATCCCAATAAAATAATGCTGTAAAGCCCTTCCAGTCTTAATACGTGGTTGCAACACCTCTTTTTGAGGATTTTCTTCTATTGGAGACTTGTATTTCCTATTATGCATCTCATGGGACATCTTGTACATCTATTTTTCTATTGTAAATACATTTGAAAGGCCTCCATATTGGCCTCCTACTTTTTTTTTGATGAACTGCGTTATTTTCCTGCAAATCTGCATTGTATTGATGTTATTTCCATTTTGAAATATTACATTAACCCTGACTTGGTGGATAAGTGTGGTTTGAATAAATAATTTCATGCAGAATCTTGGTTTGTGTTGTTGGCCACAAATACAAAGAAGAGAGTTCACCATTAGGTCAGAGCTTGTGCATTTGATTTGAGTGGTATGCCTACTTCAACACATTTGAACTTATTACCGTTGGGGTCATATAGTATGGTTTTAGGTATGGAATCACTATATATTCATAGGAAAAAAGTGGAATGTTACAACAAAGACATTGAGTGCTTGGATGACAAGGGGGAGTAGAGAATCTTACAAGGTAAGAAGAAAGCAACATCAGTTAGGATGGTGACATGTATGCAAGCATAATGTAGTCATAGAAAAGGGTGTTTGTTATTTGAAATGCACATCTCTACCGATAAAGGTAAGGGGGATGAGGATGAAAAGATATTGAGTAGGTACCCGATATTATAGTAGTTTTAGGATGTGTTTCTAATAGAGATATTAGAGTTTCCACCTCACAGAGAAGTGGACTTCTCCATTGAGTTGGTACCATGGGAAGCATCATGGAATTCTCAAAGGCAATGCATAGGATGATCTCTCTAGAGTTAGTAGAGCTGAAGTTTCAGTTGCAGTAAATTCTTGACAAGGGATACATTAGGCCAAGTGTATCACCGTGGGGTGCACTAGTCTTGTTCGTGAAAAATAAGGATGGTACGCTTAGGTTATGCATTGATTACAAGTAGTTGAACAAGGTGACCATCAATAAAAAGTTTCCATTGTCGAGGATTGATGACTTATTTGATAAGCTAAAGGGAGCAACAATGCTCTCAAAGATTTATTTGAGATTAGGATATCATTATTTACGAATCAAGGAAGAGGACATTTACAAGAGAAATTTTCAGACCAGGTATGGACAATATGAGTTTTTTGTAGTTCCATTTGGTTTGAATAATTCTATAGCTAATTTTATGTTCTTGATGAATAATGTTTTGCATCCTTATTTGGAAATGTTTGTTATTGTATTCATTGATTCCATCTTGATATATGCTAAGAATGAGGAAGAAAATGTCGATAATTTAGCAGTAGTATTGATACTGTTGAGAGAGAATCAGGTATATACTAAGCTGAGTAAATGCAGTTTATTTCAGACAGAGGTACATTAATTGGGGCATGTTGTCTCCAAGGAAGGCATAGTAGTGGATCCAAAGAAGATAAGGGCTATCATGGAGTGGGAAACTCCTAGAAATGTGAATTAGGTAAGATCGTTCATGGCGATACCATGCTACTATAGGAGGTTCAAGATGAACTTCTCTCACATTGCATATACTATTATATCACTGTAAAGGAAAGGTCAGAAATTTGAATGGATAGAGGAACGTGCAACAAGTTTTGAACAATTGAAGAAATTGTTGAAGAACATTGTAATGTTAAATATTGTAGACCCAGACAAATAGATTTTAGTGTGTACATATTCTTGCAATAGAGTGCTTGGTCAAGTCCTTATGCAGGAGGGACATGTAGTATGCTATGAGTCACAGAAACTGAATGAGCACGAGCAAAACTATTTGACACATGATCTTAAGTTAGTAGTGATCATCAATGCGTTGAAGATGTGGAGGCTCTATCTTCTTGGCAGGAGGTTTGTACTGATGAGTGATTGTTGGGTGTGGAGCCTGATTATCTTGTTTATTTTGTATCACGGCGTTGGACCCCTATACCTTAATGGGGCGACAACAAATGTAAAATTTCCTTGTAAAAGTATAGTAATTTCTAGTCAATCTGGGCCATTCATTAGGTGCATGATCTGATGGTAGAAGTTATGTTTAGTTTAGGGGTTTTTTCCCTAGAAGGAAACCCCTCGCTTTGTATGAGGGTATTGTTTTGTGGTTGTGTGTTGTATGATTATTCTCAGAGTGAGAAACATATAGGGAGGCTGTGAGAGAGAACAGAGGATATTACAACGGATATGTTGTAGGTTGCGTTTCTTCATTTTGCTGGATAATAGAAAGGAAGGATTGGCTGTTCGGGGTGGACGTAGCCCAAACTAGGTGAACCACGTATATCTGTGTCTCTCTGGTCTTATGTGTTTTGTGTGCTTGTGTTTTCCACATATTTTATGTGTTGCATTGCTCTATAATATCTAATTTTATAACAACTGGTATCAGAGTCGAAGGTCTATTTGGCTGATAAACTCGTAGGAAATAAGGGTTCCTGGTTCGAGTGGGAGTAATGGCGGAAGATGGTGAGTTTAGGGTCGAGAAATTTAACGGCCAAAACTTCCCACTATGGAATATGCAGATGGAAGATTATCTGTATCAGAAATATTTGTACCTACCACTGAGTGGAAAAACAAAGAAGCCGACGGCTATGACAGATGCAGAATGGGAGATTCTTGATAGAAAGCCACTAAGAATAGTACGGTTGTGCCTCGCGACGTCAGTAACCTTCAATATTTCGAAGGAAACAACAACAGAGGGTTTGATTAAGGCGTTGACGAAATTATATGAAAAACCCTCAGCCTCAAACAAGATATTTCTTATGAAACGTTTATTTAATATGAATATGTCGGAAGGTGGATCTATTGCAGACCATTTAAATGATTTTAATATAGTTACTAGTCAGTTAAGTTCTGTAGGGGTAAACTTTGATGATGAAGTTAGGGCTCTTTTATTTCTATTCTCATTGCAAGAAAGTTGGAACGGTTTAGTTATGGCCATTAGTAACTCTGTCTCTGGATCTAGTACTTTAAAGTTTGATGATGTTTTCGGTGCTATCCTTAGCGAGGAAATACGACGGAAGAGGTCCGGTGAGACATCAGGTAATGATTTGAGTGCAGAGTCTAGGGAAAGAAGAATGGAAAGAGGAAAGAGCTCAGGATATCATAGTAAATCATGGAAAGGAAAATCCAAGTCCAGATCGGGGATAGTGTGCTGGAAATGCAGAAAGAAAGGACACCTAAAGAAAGACTATATATCTCGGAAGGGAAAAGGAGACGTACAACAAGAAAACAATCATGAAGAAAATGTGACAGGTGATGTGTTACAATATGCTTTGATTCTTTCTTTAGAAAATGTTACTGATTCTTGGGTTGTAGATTCAGGGGCCTCATTCCATGCCACACCTGATAAGAAATATTTTCATGACTATGTTCAAGGAGATTTTGGAAAAGTCCTTTTGGGTGATGATAAACCTGGTAAAATTGGTGGAATGGGTAAAGTTCCTGTAAAACAACAGAATTGAAACCAATGGCTATTAAAGGAGGTAAGGCATGTTCTAGATCTGAAGAAAAATCTGATTTCGACAGGGCGGTTAGGTAGTGAAGGTTGTGTGACAACTTTCATAGATAAAACTTGGAAGGCCACCAAAGGAGCCCCAGTAATAGAAAAAGGCAAAAAGGTTGGTACATTGTATTTATGCAATGGTATTTCTAACTCTGTTAATGCTTTAACTTCCAAAGGAGAAGATGCAACATTATGGCATGATGCAGGGGCATTAGACACTAGCCAGCAATGTAGGAGGTTTTGTCCACATGTTGTGGCTAGGAGGGTTCGAAATCTAAGTTATAACAACTAGGTGTCAATACCTCAGCTGACTGTATCATTTAGATTAGTCAGAGTGGTAGAAGTCGAATAGTTCAGTTAGTCCATTTGTCATGTTTCAGTTAGTTGAATTATTGTAATTAGGCTTTTGATTTTCTAAAACGGTCCTCACAGAGGAACCGAAGAGACGCATTGTAATGTATATAATTTGTATTCTTCGAATGTATAGAGGGAAGAAGGAGGAGAAGGAGAGAGAGATTTTCTGTAATAAAATCTCTTTGTGCTAACAATTATTTCTAGTTAAATAATTTCAGTGCTCATTGGCCATTGAATTGTCTCGAACTGTTAATTGTGAAGAATTGTTTAACTGTGAGGCGATTGTGTGTTGGTAATTCCGCTTTTCTCTGTCTATTTTTTCCCGTGAATTGTTTGGATAAAATCTGCAAATTGAATTCCAATGCAGTCTTCTGTCTATATTACTATGAAACTCCCCACCGAATGATCAGACCGAACTCTATTGAAATAAACCCGAGTTATGAACCTGAGTTAGGCATACGAAGGATTACGCAACCCGATGTGAACCGTGGTTAATCACTGTACCAAAACTCGCGAGCGGATCAACGAAACCACCCTACCCATATCGCACCACTTTTCTAGAGCAAGCGGTATTCTCCGATCACGAGCGATCCCATAGAACTGGCGACACGTGGCAGAGGTGGACCCACGAAAACCGTCGTCTTTGCGCGCCATCGCACGTTAAAGATCGACCAAGGAGGCCGCACGATATTTTTGAGCGTCGTCGATCTAGAGGGGAGCCATCAGACGGTGGTCGTATGAGGAAGATGCACGGACGATAACCGAGGTACTGTCCATGCATTTGACTGGGCTATTGATCATAGAGGTGGGGCCTGGAGCCAAAGATTTATTACAAAGTCAATTGATAAAAGCGTTGGGAATTTATATAAAGTTCGGAGACATAATTTAATTTTAAAAGACTGTTAATAATTTTTGTTTATCAAATTCCTCGAATTTGATAAATAAAATCCCGAGAAAAGGAAGAAGACCATGTGGAGGTGAAATAAGCTAATTGTGGGAATGCTGACAGAGCCACGGCTACTGTAAACAATCTCTCCTCAGGGGCGAATTTCAGTGTTGTTGCCGTCATGGCATCATAGGCTTGGACACATGAGTGAGAAGGGGATGAAGATTCTTCACTCAAGAAATTTGTTGCTGGGTTTGAAGAATGTTGATTTGGATTTCTGTGAGAATTGTATTTATGGAAAACAGAAGAGAGCCAGATTTCTTAGAGTTGAGAAAGAAAATAAGAGTGAAAGATTAGAGCTTGTGCATACAGATGTATGGGGACCTATTTAGGTATCATCTGTCGGTGGTTCTTGTTATTATGTTACTTTTATTGATGATGCAACTAGAAAAACTTGGATTTATTGTATTCAAAATAAATCTGATGTATTTGATACTTTCAAGAAATGGAAAGCTTTGGTTGAGATTGAGACAAGAAAGAAGTTTAAGTGTCTCAGATCAGACAATGGAGGTGAATATTGCAACAAAGAGTTTGATAGGTATTGTTCAGAGCATGGAATTCGTAGAGAGAAGATAGTTCCAAGAACACCACAATAAAATGGTGTGTCAGAAAGGATGAACAGAACAATCATGGAGTGTGCAAGGTGCATGAGATTGCATGCAGGATTGCCTTTACAGTTTTGGGCAGATGCTGTAGATACTATTGTTTATCTAATAAACAGAGGGCCTTCAAGTTCCTTGGATGGTGGTATTCCAGAGGAACCATGGACAGGTAAAAAGGTAAACTACTCCTTTTTAAAGCCTTTTGGTTATGAGGCCTTTGTCCATATTAATAAAGAAAACAGAACAAATCTTGAGGCAAAATCAAAGAAATGTACCTTTATTGGATATGGTGTTAATGATTTTGGTTATCGCTTATATGATTATCAAAATCACAAAATCATTAGGAGCAGAGATGTAATATTCAATGAAAGGGTCTTGTATAAAAATCAGTTGTAGGAAAAGAAACAGGAAAAAGAAAAAAAAAAGAATACACAGTTCTTGATGAAATCACAGAAAAAGTAAAGGTGCCTGAAAATAATAATAATCAACAGTCACAACAATAAGAACCACCACAACAGCAACATGCACCTCAAACACCTTAAAGTGGTGTTAGAAGATCTACCAGGATAAGTAGACCCCCTAAACGATACTCTCCTTCATTATATTATTTATTGTTGACTGATTCTGGTGAACCCAAATGTTATGAAGAAGAAATGCAGGTTGAAAGCAGGAAGAGGTGGGAGCTGGCCATGGAAGAAGAGATGGAGTCCTTAATGCATAACCAGACTTGGGACATAGTCAGGTTGCCTGCAGGTAAAACTACATTGCAGAATAAATGGGTTTACAGGCTTAATGAGGAAGATGGAGAAAAACAGAGGTACAAAGCTAGACTTGTGGTGAAGGGGTTTGAACAAAAGAAAGCTATTGATTTTGATGAAATATTTTCTCTTGTTGTTAAGATGACTTCAATCAGAAATATTTTAAGTCTTGTAGCAGCAGAAGATTTACATCTTGAACAGTTAGATGTAAAGACAACATTTCTCCATGGAGATTTGGAGGAAGAGATATATATGGAGCAACCAGAAGGATATGAGGTCAAAGGGAAAGAAAAATTAGTGTGCAAGTTAAATAAGAGCTTGTATGGCTTAAAATAGGCTCCAAGGCATTGGTATCTAAAATTTGACAGGTTTATGTCTGAAGAAGGTTATCCTAGATGTCACTCTGATCATTGTGTTTATCTGAAAAAGAAAAATGATGGCAGCTATATTATATTGTTATTGTATGTTGATGACATGCTTGTTGCAGGTCTAACATGCAGGAAATAAATGTGCTCAAAAGAAAATTGGCAAATTCATTTTCAATGAAGGATTTGGGAGCTGCAAAACAAATCCTTGGTATGAGAATAACTAGAGATATGAAAAATCACAAATTAACACTATCTCAGAATGAGTACATACAAAAGGTGCTGAAAATATTTAATATGCAGAATGAAAAACTAGTTAGTACACCTTTTGCTAGCCATTTCAAACTTAGTAAGGAGATGTGCCCCAAGACCCAAGAAGAAATGGACTATATGTCTAAAGTTCCATATGCATCAGGAGTTGGAAGCTTAATGTATGCAATGGTCTGCACAAGGCCTGATATTGCACATGCAATGGGAGTTGTAAGAAGATACATGAAAAATCCAGGAATATAACATTGGATGGCAGTGAAATGGATTCTCAGATATTTGAGAGGTACCAAAAATCAAGCATTATGCTTTGGTGGGTCAAACATTGCTCTAAAGGGATATGTTGATGTAGATATGGCAGGTGACAGAGATAACAGGAGGAGCACTACAGGATATGTATTTACTGTAGGTGGAACAACTGTTAGTCAGGTTTCAAAAATCCAAAGTGTTGTTACATTTTCAACAACAGAAGAAGAGTATGTTGCTTCTACAGAAGCTAGTAAATAAATGATTTGGTTACAAAGGTTTATGGATGAATTGGATAAGAATCATGATATGGGCATGTTATACAGTGATATCCCAAGTTCCATTCATCTTGCAAAGAACTCAGCATTTCATTCTAGGACTAAACACATACAGCTCAAGTACCATTTCATACGGTCGATATTGGAAGATGGACAGTTGAAGCTGGAAAAGATACACACTAGCCAGAATCCTACAGATATGCTAAAAAAAGTTCTAACCAGGGAAAAATTGAGAATATGCTCAGTTTCAATTGGTCTTCAAGGATGAGGATGAAGATGAGAAAAAGCCAAGTCCAAAGAGGAGTCATTGTCCAGGAAGTGAAGCAGTGGTGGAGTTGCTACAATCAGTCTCCAAGTGGGAGATTGTTGGGTGTGGAGCCTGATTATCTTGTTTATTTTGTATCACAGCGTTGGACCCCTGTACCTTAATGGGGCGTAAACGCCGCCCGTAATTAAACGCTGCCTGGGGGGTCTAGGTGGGATGACTGCGACTGTATAGAGCCCCCCCATGGCGGGGGGTTTTGGGGCAGCGCTCCCGAAGCTAAAAACAGATGTAAAATTGCCTTGTAAAGGTATAGTAATTTCTAGTCAATCTGGCCATTCATTAGGCAAATGATCTGATGGTAGAAGTTATGTTTAGTTTAGGGTTTTTCCCTAGAAGGCAACCCCTCGCTTTGTATGAGGGTATTGTATTGTGACTGTGTATTGTATGAGTATTCTCATAGCGAGAAATAGATAGGGAGACTGTGAGAGAGAACATAGGATATTACAGTGGATCTGTTGTAGGTTGTGTCTGTTCATTTTGTTGGATAATAGAAAGGAAGGACTGGATGTTTGGGATGGACGTATCCCAAACTGGGTGAACCACGTATATCTGTGTCTCTCTGGTTTTATGTGTTTTGTGTGCTTGTGTTTTCTGCATATTCTATGTGTTGCATTTCTCTGTAATATATAATTTTCTAACAGTGATCAAAATGGGTTGAGATATTTGTTTGACTAGCTAATCTTAAATCGAGGCAAGCTAGATGGTTAGCCGCGATCAATGGGTTTGACTTTGAGATCAGGTACATCAAGGGTAAAGAGAAGAGGGTTAGAGATGTTCTTAACACAAAGATACAGTTAAATCACATTGCAACTATGAATTCCTATGGGATAGACTTACAGGATCGGATTTTAAATGTAGGCCAATAGGATGATAGGTATAGAGGGCTCATGCATAGGTTACAATAGAGTACAGGTATAGGCACAGGTAGTTGTATGAGTACAGGTACATGTAGTGGTACATGTATAGGCACAGGTGCTCGGGATGTGGACTATCATCTCTCAGCAGATGGCTTGATAAGATTTAGGGATAGGATATATGTGCCAGGGAGTAGTCATATAAAGAAGATTATCTTGAGGGAGCTTCATGTGAAACCATATTCAAGTCACCCAGGCTACCAGAAGACACTGAAAATAGTAAAGAAGTTTTATTGTTGGTCGAGTATGAAGAAGGATGTGACAAAGTTTGTGGCTAGATGTTTTGATTATTAGCATGTAAAGTCAGAGTGTAGGAATCTAGATGGACTACTATAGCCGATTGTGATTCCAGAGTGGAAATGGAAGGTTATTTCCATGGATTTCATTACAAGTTTTTTGTGGACATCTAGAAAACATGATTCCATCATGGTTGTGGTGGACATGTTCAGTAAGGCATCCCACTTAATTCTAGTGAAGACTACATATTCAAGTGGTAATGTGGCATAGGTGTTCATCAGAGATGTGTTCAGATTTCATGGTGCTCCAAAGAATATTTTGCTAGACAAGGATGCAAATTTCACTTCCAATTTTTGGAAAGAGTTGTTTGAAGGTTTGGGTATAGAGCTCGCCTTTATTACAACTTATCATCTGTATATATATGGACATACTGAGAGGATCAACAAGATATTGGCGGACATTTTGAGGATGTATGTGATGCATCAAAAGACGAGATGAGAGGAGTACCTTTCATTGGTTGAGTTATCCTACAACAATGGTTACCAAGAATCACTGAGCATGAATCCATTTGAGGAAATGTAAAGGTATCATTTTAATACTCCCATCAGTTGGAGTGATATAGTGAACAGGGTATTGATTGGACCAGACATGTTAGAAGAAATGGAATAGGAAATGCAGGTGATCAAGAAGAATATAAAGGACGCACATGATAGGCATAAACATTATGTAGATCCGAATAAGTTGTTTACGGAGTTTTAGGTTGGGGAATGAGTGTACTTGTGCATCAAGCCAAAGAAGAGTTCCTTTCAAATTGGATCATGTGCCAAGATGATCCAGGTGGCTCCAGAGATGCTCAAAATTCAAAGAAGACTCAAAATAGCCCAAAATTCAAAGTGGTCAAATGGAAGCGACAAAAAAAAGCAGATCGTATTTCTCGTCATCCTAATTCCAACAGTGTGAATGACACTCAAATATGAGCTCATATGGTCTAGTTATTCATGGTAAAAGTTTGGTCAAACTTGGCCAAGTGGAAGGGTTAAGCAGGCTACAAATTGACCGATACTGGCGCACGTAATCCGGCTCCCGAAAACGGGCAAATTTCTTGGATGGTTAATTCATCTAATATCCATTATTTTTGATAAAATAAAAAATGACCGATGTTTTCTAAAAATTAAAAAAAAATATTAAAAATAGGGCCGACCAGCCCAACCTACCCACCCCCATCGGTGAGAGTTATTAAAAAATATTTAAAAAGTCAAAATTTGGGTGGCAAGTTGTGACCCCCGCCACATCCCACTGCATTCATATATATATATATATATATATATATATATATATATATATATATATATATATATATATATATATCGGTTGGCTGGTGGTAAAATCCCACCAACCCACCACTATATATTATAAACAAAAGGTGGTGGTAATTGAACCCATGACTGGTCAGTCTGTAGGCCCCACCAAATGTGATGACCTTACCATGTTTAAACGTTACAACAGTTAACCCAAACATATGTCATTACCTCCAGTGGCTATGCTCTAATGTAACATCAAAACACGCCACCACATTAAAACATTAATAGACCATGTAATTTGGGCAGCCCCGGGGTTGGAACTTGGGTGCCACTCGACCCAATTTAGGCATCCACCAATGACCCACAGACCATCCATTGGTATATTCGCCCAAAATGTATATAAAACAAAACCTCAATCATTAATTTGGGGGAAAACGAAGTGGCATCGGGCCAATGGATGGTGGAGTTAGAACCTTGGAGGGCAGAACCATGAACCAGGGTTGAACACTGAGCGCCTGAAGCTGTGGAACCATGAACTGAAGAATATTCTTAGATTCTAAAAAGATTCCCCGGGTGGTAAATTTTCACAGTAACACAATGTTATCAAGTTTATAGTCATTTTTCTTAGAATTTCGGAGGGAACGCAATGGTGTAGTTAGATTCGCCATCTGAGCAGAAGAATTGCAGGTGCCCCATAGTGAATAATCTTTGAATAATATTAAGGAATCTAAAAGATTCCCTTGGAGGCTGAATTTTTCCAGTGTCAAAATGTGGCCGACTTTATACTCATTTTTCACAAAATTTCGCAAGGATCATGATGACGAGATCATATTTGTCATATGAGTAGCAGATCTCTAGTAAAGCAGTGGAGAGGAATATTTGTGGAATCATAAGGAATCTAAAAGATTCTCAAAGGCCTAGAATTTGATGGTGTTAGAATTGGACAAGTTGACAGTCAATTTTACACCACTCATCACCAGGAATTTAGTGGTGTAGTAAAAAGTGAAGGTATATAATGTAGTTATGTTATGATTCCTTTTGTTTTGCTGAGATTATGTCTTATTTTTGAGATACCTATGCCACACTATGTTTTTTTTCCTTTCTGAATAAGACTATTTCTATTATATGGTACATAAAATACATATCAAGACTTTCCTGTCGTAATTTCTATGCTAGCCAATTCCGGCGAGTATAGAGTTCAGAAGCACAAAAATAGAACTTCCCCTAAAGGGGAAAGAAGTCCATGAATTGGTGCCCCGAGTGGGGAAACCAGAATGGTTAGTCATTATCCAAAAATTTAAAGTACTGAGCAGGAAAAAAATGAAAAATGAGAAATTAAACCTAACAGAGGTAGGTAACCTCCCGAAATGAGTTCTGTGGTGAGTTCTATGATGAAGCAACCATATTCATCAAAGGAGTCCTCTTCATTCTTTGATGGCTTCACCGAAGGCTTCGGAGTGTTAGCTGAACACACGCTTGGCTCCTTCACCATGCCATATGCCGCCAAGCTTTCACTGCCTTCACTGTTGGAGGAGCGCGTGGATGTCTTAGTGGGATATGCAGCAGATTTCTTGGACAACTAAGGTTACGAGGAAGAGATGGTGGATTTTCTAAACCTTTTTCGAGGACCAGAGCTGACAGAGCTCTCAACCTCCTGAATACTCACAGTGAGAGTAGCAAAGATGAGCGGAGGGACTGGAGCCACAGAGGTGTCGAAGAGGAGTTGGGAGGATCCAAAATTTTCCTCATGGGGAGGGCTACTGCTATTATCACAGATGGACAGGGGAGGGTGAGAGGGTTGGCCTATGCCACGAACCCATCTACATCGCATTCTGTGCCTTCGAGGCATGGCTAAGTAGGAGGGTGAAGGAGCGGTGTGGGGAGAGGCAGAGAGGAGGCAGGAGGCCTTAATCAACAGCAGAGGCGGATGATGGAGGAGCTCATGAACAAGGCAAGATAAATGAAGCGTGAGATCGAATTTTGGAGAGAAGGCTGGAGATAAAGAGCCAGGCGCCATGGAAGAGCGGGAAGACTAGTAGGCTAGAAAGTAGTTAAGGCATGCAGCAGTAGGATAAATGCCCACGACATGCAAACAGGTGATGGCTTTATGAAGGTGAGGACGAAGGCTATGCAAGAACATGTGGCTGCGTCATGTGCCGAGTGGAGGAGCCACCATGTCAATGAGACGAGCAATCACCTGCATCCAGGATGTGTCACACTACGTTTAGGGATACTTTTTGCCACATTATGTGAGATTTCATTAGCTTTTCATGTTGAAGGAAATCCCATTTGAATGAGAGTACCTATAGGGAGAACATCTCATGGAGAGACACACCACTCTTGTTGAGGTAATTTGTACTTTTTATGAAAAAGAACATGACATGTACATCATCATCATTTACAACAATTATATGAAGCAAGCTCCAGTGCCTTGACACTGTGCTTGAAGACATAACCCACACTAGGTGAACTCTGTTTGCATTGTGTTGTATTCTTGATTTGATGACTGTCATTATGTTTTATCTTGTTTAAGGATGAAAATGTGATTATTTTATAATATTTTAAATGCAATTCCATTAACAGCATAGAAGAAAAAGATCTTGGATAATTCCGATAGCTAAAGAAATCCAGATGAATTTAGGTGTTAGAGCGGTCTTCTCATTGATGTAAATTGTGAATGTGAACGATTGAACGTGAAATAATGGAGAATAAAAAGAAATGTATGAGGCCCTCCTAAGTATGTCAAAAATGGTGGACATAATGTATGAATCTTATGAGAAGAGAATAGAGGAACTTGAGAAAGAAAGAGTAGAGGATGTTGCTCCATCTACCCCCTCGAGTGAAAATTTATTAAGATATAGATATCTGTGTGTGTGTGTGTGGTGGGGTGTGACGGGGTTCATGACTTGCCACCCAATTTTTGAATTTCTTAATATGTTTTAATAACTCCAATCGATGGGGGTGGGTAGGTCCAGTGGACCCGACACACCCCCCTATTTTTAATATTTTTTTGTCTTTTTATAAAATATCGGTCTTTTTTTATTTTATTGAAAATAAGGGATATTATATGAATTAACCATCCAACAAATTCACCCATTCTCGCGAGCTAGATTCCGTGCACCAGTCCCAGTTCATTTGTAAAATCCTTAACCCTGCCACTTGCCTAATTTTGACCTGAACTTTGACTAGGAATAACTCGATCATACTAGCTCAGATTTTAGTACCATACACACCGTTGGAATCAGGGTGACGAGCGACACGATCTAGTTCTAGTTTTTCTTCCATATGACCACTTTAAATTTTGTGTTATTCTGAGTCTTCTTTTACTTATGAGCGTCTCTGGAACCACCTAGATCATCCTCCCCACTTAGGAGCTTTTGGTACTCCAAAATCATGAACATAATCTGGAACTATTTTGTACATAATTTGCACCACAAGTGTCCTGATAAGTCACCCTTCGTCCTCCTTCACCTTTTTTCTTCGGAGCCATAAGAAATGAGTCAACACCTACTTCCTCTGCAAACCTGTAGTAAAATATTTGAAAATAACATTCTCAATTACATTATCAATTACATGACCAATCATGACCCAAGCATCCCATAATTTCCACGAGTTTATAACACATACTTTGTGGTCAAGTTTACATCATAATGAAAACATTACCACAGCTATCAATACAAGTCCAAAACATCATTGTTTCTTCAACAAGTGATGGAAAAGACATTGTCACTTTTAGATTATGTTTCAAAACATGATTTAGAAAGTGAGTCCATGACAAGGTATCACATATAGTAAAACTGTATCTTACTCAACAAATTGCACCAATAGGTATGTGGCAGATTTTCTGGTTGAACACCTTCACCAACTGGTTTCTGCATGAGCGCTTTGTCCTTAAGACATTGTTCTGGATGGAGCCTCCAAAATGTGGCTCTTTGATGATGACCTTTGTTGCAATGACTACAATATGTCTTCTTCCTCCAGAAATTTCTTAACATGCTTCCTTCCCTGATGTGGAGAATCTCTTTCACGCCTCATCTTCCTTCATGCTTACATTCTCTTCCAGCACTCAGCAAACACATGTTTATGTAAAACAAAAAAAATACATGTTTTTCTATGACATGATTTATGTTCATCATTAACAATATGTTAGAATTCGAAATTAACTTTAGAATATTGAGACTTGTTATGATGTAAACTTGACCATCTATATATATATATATAGATAATTCGGTTGGAGGGTGGTCAAACCCCACCATATATATATATATATATATATATATATATATATATATATATATATATATATATATATATAATTCGTTTAGAGGGTGGTCAAACCCCACCATATATATATATATATATATATATATATATAATTCGGTTGGAGGGTGGTCAAACACCACCAATCCACCACTATATATTATAAACAAAATTCGATTGGAATTGAACCCACGGCCGGTGGGTCCGTGGGGCCCTCCCAATGCAACGATCTTACCATGTTTAAACGATACAACCGTTAACCAAAACATATGCCAATACCTCCAAAATTTACGCTCCAATATAACTATGGTGGTTTTTTTTCTACACAAGCGTACCAAAAGACACCTCTCTAGCAGTCGATTGCTACCTGCAGAAGGTCACAGACAAGATGATGTTTCTGTTAGTGAATATACTAAACAATGTAAGACAAGTTAAGTAATGCATACAGTAACATGAACTTAAATTAAAAAACACAAGATAAAAATTCTCAAATGGAGCAACAACCCAATCGAAACAAATGGAAAAATCTCCCTTTATTAGGTGTTGGTGGTATGAATAATATAATGCTAACTATCTTGAAATGGGTCATTTGAGTTATGGAGCTAAAATACTCAAGACAAGGGGGGGTTCCTTTCCTCAGTTTCCCTATAATTATCTCCTCCCTCTCTCAAAAGGATGGTGATCACTCTCTTATGATGTATCTATCTTCTTGATTAATATGTGTTGATCAATGGCTATCATTGATGTCAACCCAAGCAGCACCATAGGCTACCCCGATCTTGCATGGGAATTTTGACTTGAAAACTTACTCTATTTCGAGTCAAGGATGTTTGGGATGGTTTCTTCTTGTTGATATGTTTCTGTTGATATACGGCACACCTCGTAATTCTTCATGGTTTGAGAGATATTCGTATTTGAAGTTAGTAACCCCAGCTAGTGGGCTAAAACCCCATGGGGTTGTGGCATGACACTAATCATTGGTTGTGGTCATTAAATAGTCAATAATTAAAAAAATTTAAGCTTATAAAATCCATCCAACGTTAACTTGTTGAAGACCCTCTCAACCTAAGCATTTATATAAATTGTGACCCTCATATCCTCTTCATGTAAGGATTTCGCTACTAAAAACAAGTCATTGTGGAATTTTTGCTACAATTTTTTTTTTTTTGTGAAGCTTAAGATGCTGGAAAAAAACCCACTTGGGAAAAATCCTGATGAAGCTATTTTCGAAATTTCAAACCTTGGTTTGCTATATTTTCCAAGATATGATATGTGGAAGTTATGGTTTTTGCAAGCTTCTGAATTTCATCTCAAAGAGGTGACCATGGGAAAATCGTCATAACTCTCTCTCTGAGAAGCAGATTGGAATTCTATTAAAATTTATGGAGTGCCCGAAATTTATTTTTTTGTGTATCATTTTCAGAGCCGAAGGAGGAAAAAGTGACACGTGGCACACCGTACAAATTTTCTCTACTGAACTAGTCCATAATTAGGTCATTGTGTGAGATTGGGCATAACTTTGTCTTGAAGAATCGAAATTGGGTCAGACCTGTGGCATTGTAAAGAAGACTCAGAGGGCTACTACAGGACTGAGGATCACATATTGGGGATCTGCAATAATAGAGATACATCAGATTCAATATCGAGCTCCTAGAAGGAAAGATAAAGCTAGATCATGTGTTGTCAAGGGCTCCAAAGGACCAAAATTTCTAAGGCAGCAAAGAAAAGAAAGGTGTAGAAAAATGATGCCATAGAGGTAAGCTCTAGGTAATTATCTTCTGTATATGCATTTTCATCTCTTAATTTCATTAGGTTCTTTGTATTGTAATTTGTTGCTTTTGTTTAACACTGACATATGCTCTGCAGGATGAGGGAAGTTTTTCTATTATCATGTCATGGGTATTTCATTGAAGACTTTTTGTAGGCATTATATATTCATCAAGATAAGACTCAATGCATGATATAATGTTTTGAAGAGTGAGAAGGGTAGCATGACAAGAGAAGCAATGAAGGTGCAGAACAACAAGAAGAAGTTCACCACATGAATTCTTCAAGTGGGAAACACTGCATACAATCATTGTAAAGGTATCATTGTACCGAGTCATTGTAAAAGCATGATTTTAAAATTTGTTCAAGTGTCTATCTGCAAAGAGTTGTAGAGACAGTGTTAGGAGGTCTAGGATCATCATTAGGTGGTTGTGTCATAGTTGGGGTTATGGTCTAGTGTGTCTTCTTCTACTACATCATTCTATATTATTGTAAATTGGACCATTTTCCCTGGTACAAGAGTCCATTCTTCTTGTATTCTTCTATAGGGTGGTAGGGTGGCGCTAGGGTGATTTTTAGCTCATTGGGTGTTGGGGAATCCGTTCAGTTGACTACTGAAGAATCACGGGCATTGGAGCGTCCATCCAGTGGGAGCTGGAGAAGAATGAGTTTCTAGATTCTAGGAAGTTGGAGATTTATTTTCAATTGGAGTTGAAGATTAAAGAATTATTAGAAAAGCATTTAGGTGGTTTTTTTCCAGAGGGGGTTTCCACCTTAAACATTGTGTGCATATGTGTTCCTTCTGTTTACTGTTATCATTGTACAAACACTGATAATAATTGAATATTAACTAATGCTCTGAAAGATTAATAATAATACTAATTGAAAGGAATACTGATTCACCCCCCCTCTTAGTATTTCCAAAAATTGGTATCAGAGCTTGGTTCCTTAAATAGAAGTTTAACAGCTGGAAGGAGGTCATGGAGCATACCAAGAATGGTGTACCTCTGTTCAATGAAAATAATTATGCACTCTGGAAAGGAATAATGGAGGTATATCTCTTGGCACAAGGTTACAAAGTATGGGACACTATTCAAAATGGCTTTACACAAACCGTGGATGAACAAGGTAAGAAGAATTTGGTAAATGATGCAAAAGAAAAGAATATTATTATCAGTGGACTTATTGAATTTGCTTATCATAAGGTGTTGGGTTGTAAAACTGCCAAAAATGTATGGGATAAGCTTGAGAATATATATGCAGGTGACTCAAATGTAAAATAAGCAAAGCTTCAAATCTATAAAGAAAAATTTGAGCAACTTAGAATGAAAGAAGATGACAACATTGTTGCATAATTCCAACACGTTGATGAAATAACCAACACTCTGGAAGGATTGGGAGAGCCTATTAACGAGAATACTATTATACGGAATATTCTTAGAACTTTACCAGGAAGATTCAACCCAAAGGTATCGGTATTAGAATACAGTGAAAATCTGGAGAAACTCAGCAAAGAGGAATTACATGGAGTTCTCATAGCATATGAAATGAGACTTGATGAAGAAGAGGGTACTTCGCATCTAGAAACTACGTTCGTTGCATCTAAGAAAACCAATAAGGACAAACAACCTTCAAAGGCAAGGACATGCACCTGCAAGTGTGAAGAAAAGGAAGATGATGAAGAAGTTATTTCAGATGGAGAATATTCTTACTTTACGAGAAAACTAAAAATTGGTAAGGGAAAATTCGAAGGTAAACTTCCATTGATATGTTTCGGCTGTGGTGAAGTTGGGCATTTCGCAGCAAAATGTTTGAACATAAGTGATGAAAACTCAAAAGGAAAGAAAGGCTTTAAGAAATTCAACAAGAAAGGCAAGAAGAAAGGATTTAAAAGGAAATTTCTCTCTAAAGAAGATATCTCATCATCCGATGAAAACAGTGACAACGAAAAAGAAGCCAATGAGAGAGTATTGTTTATGGCCAAGCAGAATAAACAAGAGGCATCAAACAATGAAGAAGAAGGGTTGACCATAGAATAATTTTCTAAGGAGGAAATCAGGCTTATAAAAGAGCTCAAGGCTGAGAATATTTGTTCCAATACTCTTGAAGAACAAGTTCAAGGTCTCAAAATTGAATTTGAAGAACACAAATTTATTGAAGAGTCACTTCAAAAGAAGTTGGGAGAAAGTAGCCAAGAAAGGGAAGCATTAGAAGCTGAAGTATTCTCGTTGTGTAAGGAAGTGAAGAAGGGAAAAATTGTCCAAAAAAATGTCAACAACTCAAGGGCATTGGAAGAACTCATTAACAATCAATGATCTTACAACGACAGAAATGGCCTCGGTTCCAAAGAAGAAGAAGCATGACCTTCTATAACAAAATAAAATGAACGTATGAGATCTGACATGCATGTAGACTTCATTGGACAATATTCTCAAGAAAAACCTTGCAAGACAATTCCCCGATGAATATTTCCATCTAGGTACCAACATATTTTTTATGGCTATTGTTATTCATGTGGAAAATTTGTTCATAAAGTTGTAGAATGTTGCACATACCCTAGGACCCAATAAAATTCCAGGAGATCTATCAAATATGAACATCCCAGGGCTCAACGAAACATCAATATATTTTAACATTTAATAAATAATATTGAATGTTACAAATGTCAAAAATTTGGACACATAGCTAGAGACTGCAAACTTGAAAATCCTCCAGAAGAATCTTTGAAGCCACATACCGAATGAACAGGGAAGAAGAAGAAGACTGATAAATGTGCTTTCACTCTCAAGGCTCAAAACAACAAAGATGTGTGGTATGTTCATAGTGGTTGCTCAACGCATATGACTGGAGAAAGAAAGAAATTTGTAGCTCTGAAAGATGGAACCATGTCCTTTGGAAATGTGGATCTTCAAATGTTATAGGATCAGGTACCATCACTCTCAGAAGCAAAGATGCTCTAGCCAAGAATGTTCTATTGGTTGAAAACATGAATCATAATCTGTTCAGTGTTGGAAAAATGTGTGATCAAGGACACACAATTCTATTCAACTCCACAAAATGTGAAATTAGGAAACGCAGGTATGGTAAAATTGTGGCTAAGGTAACGAAATATATGTTCTGGATGAAGTAACTAAATCATGTCTACTAGCTAAAGAAGATGAAATTTGGTTATGGCACAAACGAATGGGTCACATAAAATTTGACTATCTTGTCAGGATACGCAAAAAGGAAGCAGTACGAGAAATTTCGAAAAACTCAAAACCTTCCAACACACTATGTGAGGCCTGTTGGCACGGTAAGCAAACTAAAGTCGAATTTAAAACAAAATAACACTTTGCATCACATCCATTGGAATTGATACATACTGATCTATGTGGTCCTGTGAGAACAAAAGGCTTAGATGGAGAATTATATTTCATGTTAATGAGAGATGACTATACCAGGATGACAACCATCAGTTTCCTAAAGAAAAAATCTGAAGCATTTGAGTGCTTTAAGGTCTACAAGGATTTGGTCAAAAATGAAACTGATTTGAAAAGTGTCTAAGATCAGATAATGGCAAAGAATTCACTTCCAAATTATTTCAGCAATATTGTGACGAAAATGGAATAAAAAGGAAATTTTCAACAGCACAAACACCCCAGAAAAATGGAGTTGTTGAAAGAAAGAACAAAACCGTACAGGAAATGGGTAGAACAATGTTGAAGGACTCAAAATTGGATGAAAAATTCCGGGTTCAAGAAATTGATACGATAGTCTTCATTATAAACCAAGGTCTTCTCAGAAATAATTTCAACAAGACCCCATATGAATTATGGAAAGGAAAATCGGCTAATGTAAAATATTTCAGAATCTTTGGAAGAAAATGTTTTATCAAAAGAGAAAATCAAAATTTGGGTAATTTTAAATCACGTGTTGACGAAGGTATCTTTTTTTGTTAGTCACGTAAAATAAAGGCTTATAAATTTTATAATCTAAGACGAAAACAAATAGTGGAGAGCATAAATGTTACATTTGATGAAGATGGTGTTCTAACGAATAATGATGAGGATCTAGAATATTTGAAACTTGAGACAAAGGCTGAAAAAGACACAGAGAAAATTCTAGAACAGGAAGCAACTGTCAACAAGGAAGAAGTAAATAATGATCATCAAGGTATACAGGAACAACAACAAGAAGCTCCTCCAAAGAGAACAAAAGAATGGATTCAAAAGAACCATCCATAAAATCAAATCATTGGTGACATAAATGAAGTTCGACAACTTCGTTCATCACAACAAGCTTACATTGATTTTATAACAACCTTTGAACCTAGTAGTTTTGACTAAGCCAACCAGAATGAACATTGGGTAGCAGATATGAATGAATAATTGGATCAAATCGAGAATAATAATACTCGGAAATTAGTTCCATGACCAAAATAAGAAAATTTCATTGGGACTAAATGGGTGTTCAGGAACAAATTGAATGAAGATGGACAGATTACCAGAAACAAATCAAGATTGGTTTGGAAAGGCTATGCACATGTGGAAGGAATTGATTTCGACGAAACATTTGCACCAGTTGCCGGATTGGAAGCCATATGTATGTTTCTTGCCTATGCATGTTCAAGAAAAATAAAATTATACCAAATGGATGCTAAGTCAACATTTCTGAATGACGAATTAGAAGAAGAAGTTTACATCGAAAAACCTGAAGGTTTTCTACTATCTCAAAATGAAGACTATGTTTGCAGGTTAAAGAATGCTATAAATGGTCTGAAGCAGGCTCCCAGAGCATTGTATGCTCGTCTTGATGGATATCTATGTCAACAAGGGCTCAAGAAATCTACTGCTGATAGCAATCTTTATGTACAAATAGATAAAGATAATTTAACAATCGTTGAGGTATATGTGGATGATATAATCTTTGGTAGCAATGATGATCGACTGCGTAAGAAATTTGCTACAAAGATGCAAAGTGTGTTCGAGATGTATTTACTTGGTGAGCTAAAATACTTCTTAGGGCTTCAAATATCTCAGCAAGAGAAAGGAATATTTATGTGTCAAGCCAAGTACATCAAGGAAATGCTCAAGAAATACAAAATGGAAGGTTACAAACCTGTCCTTACTCTGATGGTAACAAGTTGAAAATTGATCATAGAAAACTCATCTAAGGATGTGGATTAGAGGTTGTACATATCTATGATTGGTAGTCTTCTATATGTAATAGCCTCCCGGCCAGATGTTATGCAAGGAGTTGGAAAAGTAGCAATATTCCACGTAGCACCAAAAGAATCACATATTATTGTCGTCAAAAGAATTCTTCGATATCTAAAGGGCACGACAGAATATAGCTTGTGGTATCTTAAGGGCAACAATCTCATTATTCAAGCCTTTACATATGCATATTGGGCAGGAAGCGTTAATGATCGTAAGATTACTAGTGGACCATCATTCTATCTAGGTGGTTGTCTCTTATCATGGTTGAGCAAAAAGAAAACCTCAATCTCGTTATCTACAATGGAAGCAAAATACATTGCAGTGACATCTTGTTGTACTCAAGTCCTTTGGATGAAATAAAATTTGCAAGATCTTCAAGTACAACTCAGTGAGCCTATTCCCATATTCTGTGATAACAATAGTGCGATCAACATCTCCAAGAATCCTGTCATGCATTAAAAACAAAACACATTCCAATCGAATATCATTTTGTTAGAGAACAAGTCGCTGAAAAGAATATAAAACTTGAATATGTTGGTACAAAAGAACAAATCGCTAATATATTCACTAAAAATTTACCTTGTGAAGCATTTGAATATCTTCGCCAAAGGCTTGGGATTCTCCCAAGTTCTCATTAGATTTTCCTTATTCATAAAATAAAGGTGGAGTGGAAGTGTGTACAGGTTTGTAGGATGGTTGTGTCAGGGGGGGTTACCCTTTGCAATTGATGTTAAAGGGGGAGAGAATGTTGTATGAAGAGGTGTCATGATCACAGGGGGAGTACTTTTTTTTCCATCAATGACAAAGGGGGAGATTTGGATCAGTGGTTGTCATTGATGTCAACCCAAGTAGCACCAGGGACTACCTCGATCTTGCATGGGAATTTTGACTTGAAAACGTACTCTATTCCGAGTCAAGGATATTTGGGATGGCTTCTACTTGTCGATATGTTTCCATTTATATATGGCTCGCCACGTAATTATTCACGGTTTGAGAGATATTCGTGTTTGAAGTTAGTAACCCAATTTAGTGGGCTAAAACCCCATGGGGTTGTGGCATGACACTAATCATTGATTGTGGTCATTGAATAGTCAATATTTAATAATTTTTTAAGCTCCTAAAATACATCCCACGTTCACTTGTTGAAGACTCTCTCAACCTAAGCATTTATATAAATTGTGACCCTCATATCTTCCTCATGTCACGATTTCGATACTAAAAACACGTCATCGTGGAATTTTTGCTATAAAAATTTTTTGCGAAGCGTCGGATGTTGAAACAAAATGCCCACTTGGGAAAAATCCTAATGAAGCCCGTGTTCGGATTCAAAATCTTGGTTCACTATATTTTCTGAGATATGATCTGTAGAAGATAGGGTTTTTGCAGGCTTCCGAATTTCATTCCAAATAGGTGACCTTGGGAAAATCATCATAAAAAGTGGCAGATAGTGCACAAACTATAGTTTTTTTTGTATCAATTTCAGATCTGAAGGAGGAAACAGTGACATGTGGCACACCGTACAAGTTTGATCTACTGAACTAGTCCATAATTAGGTTATTGTGAGAGATTGGACATAAATTTGGCTTGAAGAATCCAAATCGGGTCAACATGTGGCATTGGAAAGAAGACTTAGAGGGATACTATGGGACCAAAGATCACATATTAGGGATATGAAATCACATGGATACATCAGATTCAATATCGAGTAACTAGAAGGCAATAAAAAGTTAGATCATGTGTTGTCAAGGGCTGCAAAGGACTAGAATTTCTAGGGCAGCAAAGCAAAGCAAGGTGAAGCAAAATGATGTCGCAGAGGTAAGCTCTAGGTAAGTATCTTCTGTATATGCATGTTCATCTCTTAATTGCATTAGGTTCTTTGTATTCTAATTTTTTTTTTTGTTTAGCACTGACATATGCTCTACAAGATGAGGTAAGTTTTGATATTATCATATCATGGGTATTTCCTTGAAGAATTTTTGCAGGTATTATATATTCATAAAGATAAGAATCAATGCATGATCTAAATTTCTGAAGAGTGAGAAAGGGTAACATGATAAGAGAAGCTATCAAGGTGCATAACAACATCAATAAGTTCACCACATGAAGTCTTCAAGTGGGAAACATTGCATACAGTCATTGTAAAGGTATCATTGTACTGAGTAATTTTAAAGGCATCATTGTAAAAGTTGTAAAAAGTGGCTATCTTCCAAGACATGAAGAGGCAGTCTCCGAAGGTCTAGGATCATAATTAGGTGGTTGTGTCATAGTTGGGGTTATGGTATAGTGTGTCTTCTTCTTTTACATCATTATATATCATTGTAAAGTGGACCATTTTCCCTGGTACGAGAGTCCATTCTTCTTTTATTCCACTATAGGGTGGTAGGGTGGTGCTAGGCTAGTGCATGAAATCACCAACAGGTTCAAGCCCATGAAAAATTCAGGGTGGTAGGTGTTAGTCATCCGTAATTTTTTCCTTTGTAGATGACTAAATGCTTATCCTAGATTTCTAGAAACAAAATTCATGAATATTGTGAGTTCTAGATATCTCACTGCCTTCATTACCCTTGGGATAAATGTTTCACTATTTTATCATCCTATCATGCCAAGGTCAACCTATCACTCCCAGAAAACCCATCATGGGCTCATACCACTAAATTTCACTAGGTTTTGCCACCCATGACCTTAAAACTTTGTTTTTACTTGCCTAACTCTTCTACTTCCACCTTGGATTTCCAAGAAACCTAACCTATTCCCCCTATTCAGCAAGTGCCTCAAGCATTAGTGGTCTCAATATACCTTTCTAGGCTCTTTAGATAAATCAAAATCAAAGGTTTTGGTTCTGAAATGCATAAAGTCTGTCAAAAACTCTGTTTTTCACCTAAAGACCCCAAATCAAGTTTTCAACCAAAGGCCATGTCCAAAAGCTTCCCCTAGGTCATTTAGGGTTTCATAGTTATAGGATTGTTTGTTTTTATAAACCTCTATTTTTCCTGTGCCAAGAGGCTACATTCAAAGAAGAAGAAGGTTAAGTAACTTTTTTCCAAATCTGATCAAAATCCTTCAAGGAAGACCTCCTTGTTCAAGCACAAATTCTGCAAGGGACAGCTGCCCTTGTTCACATTTTTGCAAGAATGATTGAGATGGACATCAACATAAAATTAGGTCAAGTCAGAGGCTAAGTCATCACTAAGGACAACCACAACAAAGGAGAGGAAATGGGACTATGTATAGAGAGAATCAGGGTTTTTGGGACTGATTGGCAAAACAATGTTGCCAAGCAAGGAGCCAGTGCAAAGACCACAAGGACAAAGCCACAAACAACACAACCAAGCACACATTGAAAATTTTTAGAAATTATAAATTAAGAAGGGAAAAAGGTGAGGTGAAATGAACAAAAATGAATGAACTTGAAAGGGTTATAGAGAACTTAGAAGACAACACTACTTATTCTTCTCTAACAGCCCTAAAATCTAAAAGTTTGGAAAGATAGACAAAACAGGTCAAATGAAGAGGATAAGTCCTCCTTCATAACAACAAAGGGTCTCCAAAGGCTTTTCAAGGTGGTTTCTAGGTTTTGTCAAAGATAATAGAGCCTCACTACACCAAAAGGAGAAAGTACAAAGAGTATCAGTGAGGGAGATCAAGTTTCCAAGCACAGTCAAGTGTCCTCAAAATATCAAAGGAAAGAAATCATAAGGTTAAGTGTCAAAATAATAAATCATGTTGAACATGAGTTTACTGTCAGTAAATGAGTTGTCTGAATCCAAAAGATGACTAAGGGAATCAAAAACTGTGTCATGGCACCTGCAACACATCAAGAGTGGCCAAAGGGAGATAAGGACAAACAAGATTGAAAAGACTGGGGTCACTGTGCAAGAAAAAATTATTATACCCCTGAAAAAACAGTGAGAAGGGAAGAGAACCTATTTTAAAATCACTTACACCCAGGGATCTCAAAGAGGGATAAAACATGTTTTTATCAATCTCTAAAAAGGGGGAATTGAATACATGAGAAAGGATAAAACACAGTGAACCATACAAATCCAACAGGCATCAGTAGCCCAAAGAGAGCCCAAACCCATCATATCAGCTACCTAAAGATCATCAAAGAGGAAACGGTGAGAGGAAAGTATCATTTCTATGTTTTTTAGTCACCTCCTGTAAAGGATAAAAGGGATATCATTGAAAATTACAAAGTGACACAAAAGAAGAAAACAAACTTGGCAAAAATGGGTTTATGAGTTTAATTTTTCTTCTCAAAGGGTATAAAGTCCCTCTAATTATCATTTCAAAAACACTTATCACTTGGCATAAGAGAGAAAACCCTCAGGATAAAAAATCAAAATTTTCTGACTGTTTCTGGACATTTTCTCCCTCGCGCTACGCAAATAAGTGGCGTTGCGCTAATCTGGGCTGGCGTTGTGCTAATAAATTGTTTCCTTGTTCAAAGAAAAATGGTGTTGCGCTAATCCGGGTTGGCGCTGCGCATAGACCTGACTGACACGCCGAGAACGCGACCGGCAGGCCTGCACGCGCCCGACGTTGTGCTAATCCTCGAGCATGACTGCCCGGCGCTGCGCTAATCCTTGGGCACGACTGCTCGGCGCACTAATCCTCGAGCATGACTTCTCGGTGCTACGCTAATCCATGGGCACAACTGTCAGCGCTGCGATAATGCAGAAAACCTCAAACAAACAAGAATTTTCTCTAAGGCTTAAGGTTACCTTCTAGATTTTCCTCCAAGGCCTGTAAAGGAGCTAAGAGGCAATGAAGAATCAAATTAAAATAAGGGTGAAGGTGATATTAAATCAGTCCATAGTAAAGATGAGGATGGTGATGATGTTGAATACCAATATGACCATGATGAGGTAGGTCACCTAGAGACAAAGGATGATGAAGCACAAGGCAGCATGGATATAGGTGAAAAAAGTGACCAAAGTGCAGAAAGTGGTGAGGGGAGCATGAGTAAAAAAGAGAGAGAATTCATGACAGTCATGAAAAAAGACATGTCAATCATAAAAACATTAAATATAGTGGCCCCCATAATGACCATGATGATGAGCAAAATGATGAAAAGGCAGAAAAAGAAAATATAGCAAATAAAGACCAAGGTAGACAGTAATGAAGAGAGTGAAGTAAGGATTTCTAACTCCCTCCTCCAAAACATAAATGCACAACTCAAAGACTTAGAAGCTGAGTTGGAAAGGGAAAATAATGTGATTCATTTCTATCAGGTGGAAAACAATCAGGTGAGTGCCCAATAGGCCATCTATGAATGCTAGAACACTCAAGGCCCAGAGAAAGTCCTCAATGAAATCCAAACCATAAAAGAGACAAAAGATCAAGAAATCCTTGGAATTTTGGCCCAAGCTTCTCAACAAGTATCCAAAACCCCTTGAAGGAGAATTCCACCAAATTTGAGGAAATTTGGGCAATTTTTATTTTTTTGTGATTTTTAAGGCCTATTAACGCAGCGCCATTGGCGCTACGCTAATCCCTGGAGCATCCTCAGAGGGAAAAATCAGCATTTTTGGATCTACATCATTACACTTTTCTCACCAAGTTTCAGAGCAATTAGAGTAGTTTTGACCCCTCAAAATGTCAAAAAACACCTAAATTTTCACCATTCTGACTCTATTTTAGGCCTGGCACTGCGCTAATAGAAGTGTTGGGATTTTGGAATTTTGAATAGGCTACAAGAGCTGGATTAAGAAACTATAAGAATTTCTGGAAATTAGACTCATCAGGCTTTCCAATGAGCCATCACAGAGAAACATCCGACATCGGGAAGAGGTCCAAAACTTGGTAGCAAAAGTACCTATTTTCGGCTTGAGGTGGCACTGCGCAAATGGACTGTGTAGTGTGTTTTTGGCCAAAAGTAAAAAAAACACACTCAATTGTTGTAAAATCCTATTTTAGTGTTTTTTAAGGCAAATCACTCTAGAATTAGGTGCTAGAAGTTATTTTGGCATTTATTTCCTGGGATATTTTGTGCCTTGGACCTTGCATGGTCTCTTTGGCATTAATGACATTTATGAGTGATTTTGACATTTTCCAACCCTATCTAGGGTTTTTGACCTCATTTGCTGAGTTAAATAGAGCTTGAGGGATTCATTTTAAATTTTGATTTTTGATGAGTTTTGAGAGCAATACATGGTTTTTTGAGGTTGAAGAACAATTTGGTGTTGTGGAGCTTGTGAATGCCTTGCTTTGATTGGTGATGGAGAAGCTTGCTTGCAGGATCCCTGAGCTTGGTTAATGGTGACGTGTCTCTGATTTTTCCATGTTTTCTTTTTTATCATTATGTTTCATCCTTCTAGGCTAAGAAATGTTGTTATCATCCTCTACTACGACATTTTAAGGAATTCTTGATTTCTCCTTAGACCCCCTAAGCTTGCTTATTTCATTAATGGATTGATATGCTAGTTTCCAAATATGTTTCATGGAAATCCTTGCTTATTTGATGCTACCTAAACTCTGTTTTGAAATCTCTCTTTGAAGTATTACTTGTTAGGTTAAGCCAAGGAGGTCTTGTTCCGATCTTGCCCTTTGTCTGTGCCTATCAGTTTGCCTCAAAGTTCTTGATAACTTGATCGACAATGTTTAGGAGTTCCCTCTTTGATTGATTGAAGTTATTTTGTTATCTTAAACGTTTTCTAAAGCTTGAAGGTGAAATCACTAGAAGTTAAATGTGTTTCTCGCCTTCTATATTTCATTGGAATTGTTAGTCTAGAATGCTGATTTATTTAAGTTGGATCAAAGAGTTACTGGTTTTCCCTATCTATTGATTGCTTCTTGATGTTAATGGTGTCTTGTTTATGGGTATTTGAAAAAGGATTCTTAACTGCCCTTTGCCCTACCTTGTTTCCCCAACTTAATGTCCATTTCACTTCACACATAAACCTTAAGGATCCATTGACCACACTAGATTTTCCTTGTGATGCACTCTAACTTATTGTTGAGATATCCATGAATTTCATAAACTCCATAGCCCAATGAATTGATGATCTCTCACTCCACCTATTCTACCTATTTCATCTTACCCAACCAAAACAAACAACAAACCCTACACTTAACGACTAGCCTAAAATAAAACCCTAAAAGAAAACAAGTTCACATCCTTTGCATACAATAGAGAGAGTCCTCTCTGAGTCCAAGAAGGCTAGGTCATAGGACTCCAAAGACTGGTCTGATTTTACCCTGTGCATTTGGTCTACCAATCTGCTAAATCGTGGGACACTAACATAATGGTGTTCATGGTGGGACCTTCTGAGTTAGTGACAATCTAAGTACTCCTTAGAACTTCAGAAGCCCTTGACAAGTAGAAAATCCATTGAATCTGCCACCTCATATCCATTACTAACATAATGGCGATCATGGTGGGACCTTCTGAGTAAGGCACAACCTAAGTAGTCCTTAGAACTTCAGAAGCCCTTGTCAAACTATATTCTATGATTTGTAACCGTCTCATCACTATCACTAACACAATGGTGATCATGATGGGACCTCTGAGTCATTGACAATCTAAGTATCCCTTAGGACTTTAGAAACCCTTATAAAATCATAGAAAACTCAAAATTTCAGCCAAAGAGTAGAATTTGGTTGTTTCACCATCCTAGCGAAATGATGACTCAGCTATAGGACACTCTTACAAACCCTTAGGCTACATAAAGGAAATCAGAAAACCCCAAAACATCCCTAGATTGGTTTTTTGTCAGTTATTGGTGGTGGAACATAAACATACATCCTTAAAATAGCAAAAAATATCCACCTAGCAACTCCACTAGCCTCCAATAGGCCTATTATTTTACTTGTTCTCATTAGACTCCCTGGGATTGTATCAAATCAGCCCTAAGAAGTTTCGAAGCCTAGTTATACACTATGAGAGTTTACCAAGAACTAAGAGAGGTCAGCCATCCGAAAACAGTCCTAAAACTTTCAGTCTCTCTGAATTTTGAGTTTGAAATCTGGCTTCACATAGGATCAGTACCATATCTCATCCAGACCCAAATCCTCCTACCATAGTTGATGACCCAGAAAATATTTTGTGGCAAACTTATTGTTAGTATGAATCTTTTGTTGAAGTGTACGAAAAAAGACCACTTTAGCTACGCATAACGAATAGCCCTAACATCAAAAGTGGCTACCAATATCTTCAGATCTGTAGTTAGTTGATCAAGACAAGAGCTGCAAAAAACTAGATCTATGCATAGAAAGACATTAAGCAGTAAAAAGAAGGGTTTGCTCCATATATCCAATAGACAAGACAAGAACAATTTTTGAAAGAATTTTTTGTATTAAGGGCACCTAGGAGGAAAACAAGAAGATGTTTCCAATTCTCCTCAATGGGATGGGTTCTTGGAAGTCCTCAGCACTTCAGATCTAGAATCTCTCTCTCTTGTTGGTGTAGAAAACCCAGACAAAAATAGAACTCAAAGGGAGCTCACACAGCAAATAATGTAGAAAAATGTGACCAAGTGTATAGATCCAGAGTGATCTAATAGGCAACAAAAGGTGAAGAATGGTAGGAAAAACCCTCCTATTTATAACAAAATGTTGGGTCATTCTAGATCTTGGTGCATGATTAAAATAATGTTAACCAAATCTAGATCCACCTTTTATGGAATATTTTATTATATTTGTTGGAGGGAAAAAATATTTGACTTGGGTCAAATCCCTTTATTTGTTAATAATAAATAAATAAATGATTTATTTATCTTTTTAAGGAAGTGGTTGAAGGATAATTAAATAATAATGATTTATTTAATTATTTATGGGTGATTTGGTCATATTTAACAAGGAAAATTATCTAAATAAGATTTAAATAATTATTCCTAGAAAATAATAGGATAAATAAAGGTTTATCTAGTTAATTTCTTTGTTTTGGGTTAAACATGACTAGGAATAATAATTAAATTATGGTTTAATTAATTATTCCATGAGGAAAATCAAACTAAATAGGTTTGTTTAATATTTGCTTTTGGGGTTTCCTGTTTAGACCATAAACAACCTAATAAATGTGGTTTATTAAGTTATTTTTCATAGTGAAAGAAATTTTACTTAGGGTAAATTTGGTCTTACATGGTGTACTTGGGTCCATCTAATGATAATAGGTTAGATGAACAAAAAATGGTGTAACACTTATAAAACTAGAAATTTAACCATTGTTAGGACCATTCATAGAGCAAGCTCTGTACCTGAACATCTTACAGCTTTGCAAGATCCTCAATTTGACTTGCACCGTACAAGGAACCTTTTCAGAATCAAGTCACATAGTGAATTTGACCAAACTAACCTTGAGCCCATAGATTTGCAGCAGAGTTCTAGTAGAGAAGACTCTCCTTCCACTCCTCCTGATTTTCAGCTTCTCCATCACTTCATCTCTTTCCATCCCAAGTCTGATCAGAATCAGTTTGCTGGTCCAAGTACTTCCGCCACACCCATTCATACCACCACTGTGAAAACCACTCCACTGCATCCAACACCTCCTCTCATAAACCCTCCTTTTTTAAATCCACCATTAGCTCCCATCGTGGCATCTTGGTATGCTCCCCTGGTTTTACCACAACCACTAGTACCTTTTCCAAATGACTATCAGTCCAAGATCCCTCATTTCACAGGGGCTGAATCTACCACTGCCCAACAACATGTAGATAGAATGAATGATGCTTTTGACTATATGGATTTGGAGGATGAAACCATGCAAATGAGGATGTTTTCCCAAAGCCTAGGAGAGGAAGCTAAAAATGGTTTTAAAACTTAACTCCCAACACCATACATGATCTCCCTTACCTTTACCAAACTTTCATAAACAAGTGGGAGATTAAGAAAAACACTCTCCAAATCCTCTCATAATATAGTAACCTTAAGAGAAATGCAGGGGAAAGTGTCCAAGCTACTGCACTAGATTCAACAGTGTTTACAATGCTCTCCCACCCAACATGAAACCCCCACTAGGCCCAGCCTTAGCTAAATTTCCGGAAGGTTTTGACCCAGACATGGCCTATCAGCTAAGAGAAAGAGAGCCCCTAACTTTAGAAGACATGCAAAAGGGAGCTATAAGTGTAGAGGCCAACTTGATTGAAAATAGAGCTAGGCTGAGATCAGAAACGAGAGTAACCTACAAGGATGAAACCATGCCTTCAACCTCCTCATCTAATTACAAGATTGACAACCTTGTTAGAACTATGGAGAGAACGATGGAGAGGATAAAACTGAATGAAGGAATGCCTCCTAGGGAAAACCAAGCAAATTCCCAAAACAGAAACAAAAATCCAAACTTTAGAAGAGACCCTCCCCAAATGTAATGTCCCAAAATGGGAACAAGCAGCAATATTAAACAATACTGCAAAGAAATAAAGTAGTTCAGATAAGTAAGAGAAGGAGGCCAATATGGAGGCTCAAAAATGACATTTAAATCAGAAAATCAGATTTATATTGTGGCCCATAACATGTAGAACAGAAATAGAATATTTTTACATGAAGAAACCCTAAAAAATGAGGTGCTACAACCATAGATTAAGACTGAATAAGCTTGAAAACGTTATCTTTATTGGCTGAAACAATTGTAGATTATACTTCAGATCTAGAGCAGATCTGTGTACAAAAAGTTACATCTATATCATATCTGTACACTAGATAGGCTCCTCTTCAAATGCCCCTTGGGGTTTTCAGCAAAAAGTGAAGTACATGGATTAGATATGAGATCTTATGCAGCAGATCTACAGATATATTCATAAATTCTGAAGCAGATACAACAGTATTCAGATCAGATTTGAAATGACATGGAATATATCTGAAATCCATGGATCTCCATAGTGAAGGGCAGATCCCCAACACTAGAAATCTCTCCTCCAAAAGTGTGCCAAAAGACCCTGCAAATGTACACTTGAAAATAATGCAGTACTGGAATGAAAAATACGTTGTAGGCTCTAGAACATGTTTGGCCTCAAGCCAAGATCTAAAAATGGTGCTCCAATCATCCAATACTCTCTTGCCAAAGGGATAGAAGACTTCCCCACTGAAAAGAGGCACTAGAATGGCCTAGATCTGCGTAGATATAGCCTCCACTTGCTACAGCTTACAAAGAAAACCAAACCCTCAATAGGATCTACATTGTAGTTGGAAGAAGAGCTTAGCCAAATGCCTGATAGTGGACAAGAAATGCAAGACTCTTCCAAGAGGCCTCTTAAGGAAAGAGGTGGGATTCCCGCTCAAGAACACCCAGTGCTAAACAACACTATTCTCTACTAAATAGTAAGAAGAATAAGAAATTTCTAAATAGACAAAATCTTTAGAAATAACATATCATTCAACAACCTTCTCATGTTGTCCTCCTCTTCCTTTTATAAGTTTGAGAGCTTGCAAAACCCTAAACCATATCAATGAAATAACTCTTTTCACATGAGCCACCTCCAACTAAAACTGCGTTGTGCCTCAATGAAGATCACTCCTTCTAGACAGCGCTGTTGATTTGGTCATGGCTGACCCAGTCAAATGATCCAGTCCCTTTCACACATAAGGGTGTTTATTTACATAGCCCAGATTTAGTTTTGTTCACATGTGGCATTGATTTATTTGTTGTTTCAGGAGTTTTTATTGTCCTCCTTTACACATTTATTCATTCAACAGAAAAATGAAAAAAAAATGAATATTCCCATTAGCTTAGGCCAATTGGGAATATTACACCAAAACAGGCCAAGAGACAATGATCAACAAATTAGGCCACCCTTCCAAGATAATTATGTAGATGAAGAAGGAAGAGAGACTGAAGAACCTGGGGAAAGCCATGTAAACCTGATAGGTTCTGACAATGAAGGTGATTTTTTTCTCACTGAAGAAGAAAAAGACCTCTTTGCCTTTGATCAATCTGAAACAAGCTATGAGGATTCTTAAGACTATCAATTGGGATTTGAAAATGCCATCATGGAATTCCATAGGAAATATGACCTTAGGAGAAAAAGAAATCAAGAAGCCTCCAAGAAGAACCAAATAGACACTGCTGTTAGGAAAGCTCCAGAAAACACTCCTAAGAAGACAACACAGAGTGTCAACACTATGGCTAAGAAAACTGATCCAAACAAAGAAAAAATCAGCCAGCAAAATAGTGACCCAAGCTGCCCTATTACATCTACTAGTGGCCCTAAAAAAATTCTATTGTCTAAAGCCCCAAATCAAAATCAAAAAATTAAAAATGTAGAAAATTTCATGGCTGATAAAACTGATATAAATATGTCCAAAACACAAATACATTTTAGCTTTGAGGGAGAGATTGCAAAAATCAAGATAACCATGCCTCTCACTGAACTAGTAACTCAAGGAGTGTATAGATCCCAAGTGCTGAAGGTCTTGAACTTAGGAAATGATACTGACACTCTGAATTTAACTGATGACAAGACTGAGTTGCTGTTTGGACCTGAGGTTGAGGGAAAGTATCAAGAAGGAGTTTTCCCTCCTTTCTATATCAGCCTAAACATACATGACAAGATATTATACAATACCATGCTAAACTCTGGTGCCTCACACAACCTCATGCCTAAAGTTGTGATGGAGAGATTGGGCCTAGAAATAACTAAACCTTATAAAGACTTGTACTCATTCAATTCGAGTAGAGTCAAGTGTTTGGGCCTAATCAAGGATCTTTGTGTCAATCTAGCACAAATACCTGCTAAAGGTCTTGTCATGGACATGGTAGTGGCAGACATTCCCCCTAAGTATCACATGCTTTTATCCAGATCTTAGAGAGCCAAACTTCAGGGGAACCTTCAACTAGATATGTCCTATGCAACCATCCCTATTTTTAACCAGACAAGAAGACTATACCAAGAATCACACATGAAATATATGGTTAGCAGTCAGGAAAGGCCAAACAACACTCCTATTTATTCTATTCATTCAGATCTTGTTTCTTTCATCTTATGTAATGAAGAGGACATTAATGAGTAGACAAGTAAAGTTGAGATAGATCTATACACACTACAACAGTCAAACCAGTCTCTGCATGAGGAACTCAACAGTCAAAACTATAGCAGCCCTGAAAAACCACATGATGATAAAAGTAAACATGATTTTCTACAAACTGAAAATCAAATTTCAAAACCAAAAATCAGTTTAGTATATGAATCAGGTTGTTCAAATGAAGGACAAACCTCAAAAACACAATTGTTCCCTTTTTCCAATCCCGAAGTACTGAAATACCCTCACAGAACAAAAATCTTTGGGAATCTGGATCAAAAGAGTTTTATGTTTTTTCTTTACATAGATACCTCATCATCAAAGATTTTTGTCCCTTTAGAAGAATTTTTGACTCTCACAAATGTTACTATTGAACCTAAAGGAGTATCTACTAGAACTGATATAGAGGAGTATAATGTAGGTAGCCTAGGAAAACCCAAAATGATTAAGTTATCCAGAACATTGTCATTACACACAAAACTGAAATACATAAGGCTATGTAAGAATTTTTAGGATTCTTTTGTATATAGGAATGAAAGGTTAAAGCCTTGTGATATAGACATTATTCAAAAGAGGCCTCCTTCCAAAAAAAACCGTGAAACACTTGGGAAAATTGTATCACTAACAAAGAAAGCCAAAGGATGCAAGTTGTGTATAGAATTTAGGTACCTAGGAAAAACCTCCATGAAGTACAAATACCCTTTTCCCAAGATAAATCATCCTATTCCAAGGGTAGGAGTTTCTAACAAGATGTCATTACATGATAGTGTTTCAGGTTACCATCAGATGATACCACTTCAGATCAATCAACATAAAGACATTTTCAAAGTTCCTTGGAACAACTACATGTTTGACCAAATGCTTCCTAGGCTAAGGAATGTTGAAGATACCTTCCAAAGAGCCATGGCTCCTGTTTTCAACTTTTTCACTATGATATACATTGATGACATCATCATCTATTTTGAAGCTGATAAATAATACCTTTTCTACCTAAGGAGGATCTTTGACATAAACAAATTTGGGAAGAAATACTCAAAGAGGAAATACCAAGGAGAGCATGGATTGTTTGAAATTTTTTGGAAAAATCCGTATACCATGCTTTGAAATGGAGGTAACTATGATTTCCGTTTTCAAGAGCTGAATGGACAAAGAATGTTAGGATATCCTTTTGAGGACAGGATGCTCAAGTACCATTGCTGTAAAAACCCTTAGTTTAAATTTTTCATTCATTGTACATAAAACATTACATGAGAAAAGTCACAAAAACACAAAAACATAGAAAAAAGGAAAAATATGGCAGATTTGAAAAGAGGTATAGCCCCATACCCAAAAAATAGTACTATTGAAAGTGGGCAAGATTAAATGCCACTGCTGGTTCAAAAATAAGGTCTTGTTTCAGTCATCTAGCCTAATCATGGCTGAAACATGTTTTCAATTTATTGATGATAAGTTAGTGAAAGAGAGCTTGTTAGTGAAAGAAAGATGTTAGTTCCACATGCCCAAAACTGAACCAAGGAGAAATATGGGGATGCATAGAAAATGATACATCACAACCCTTATTTTTCTAGTGTTGTTTGTACAAAAATAATGTTTGTGTGCAGCTTGTTCTAATGCCACAAACTATGGTAAGTCAGATTTCCTAACCCTGATTTAAACCATGCTTTCAATTTCATGTTTATAGCTTAGAGAATGAAGTCTGTCATACAGCCTAATCTTGACAGTCAGGCAGTCTAGGTAGAGAATAAAGAGAGTTCATTAGTATAATCTGAACTCTTGGAGGAAATAAGATAGAAGTAGATGGTTTTTTTTGCTTTCAAGATAAAAAAGAATGTCAACAGTTTTCCAGTTCAAGTGCACCCAAGGATTAAAAAATGTTAGGCAAGTAGGTTGGGTAGGTAAAGATGAAGTTGAGATAATCATATTTTTCAGATTATTGAGATCACAACTTCAAAGAAGCATCGAAAAATGAAAGAAGTAAAAATCTGCCCAATGGATGAGGCACTGGTCTCCATAAAACTAGAGATCTGAATTTTTGGACACCTCCTGAAAATGAGCTGCCCTCCCCAAGTGGAACCACTGTTAGTCATCAGTAATTTTTGCCTTTGTAGATGACTAAATGCTTATCCTAGATTTCTAGAATCAAAATTCATGAATATTGTGAGTTCTAGAAATCTCACTACCTTCATTACCCTTGGGATAAATATTTCACTATTTTATCATCCTATCATGCCAAGGTCAGCCTATCACTCCCAAAAAACCCATCATGGGCTCTTACCACTAAATTTCACTAGGTTTTACCACCCCTGACCTTACCACTCTATTTTGACTTGACTAACTCTTCTACTTCCACCTTGGATTGCCAAGAAACCTAACCTTTCCCCCCTATTCAGCAAGTGCCTCAAGCATTAGTGGTCTCAAGACACCTTTCTAGGCTCTTTAGATAGATCAAAATCAGAGGTTTTGGGTCTGAAATGCATAAAGTTTGTCAAAAACTATGTTTTTCACCTAAAGACCCCAAATCAAGTTTTCAGCCAAAGGCCAAGTCCAAAAGCTTCCCCCTAGGTCATTTAGGGTTTCATAGTTATGGTATTGTTTGTTGTTATGAACCTCTTTTTTTCCTGTGCCAAGAGGCTGCATTCAAAGAAGAAGAAGGTCAAGTAACTTTGTCCAAATATGATCAAAATCCTTTAAGGAAGACCTCCTTGGTCAAGCACAAATTCTGCAAGGGATAGCTGCCCTTGTTCACATTTCTGCAAGAATAATTGAGATGGACATCAGCATAAAATTAGGTCAAGTAAGAGGTTAAGTCATCACTAAGGACAACCACAGCAAAGGAGAGGAAATGGGCCTATGTACAAATATAATCAGGGTTTTTGGGGATGATTGGAAAAACAATGTTGCCAAGCAAGGAGCCAGTGCAAAGACCACAAGGACAAAGCTGCAAACAAGAAAACCAGGCACACATTGTGTTGGGTTTGTGTTATATTATTTCCATGACTAGTCACGTGCGGGGGGGGTAATAGGGGGGGCGATAGCCCCCTCTGTCGGGGTTCGGGGCAGCGCCCATGGTTTTGTGCATGGGTTTGCACATGGTTTTGGGGTATGATGGTTTTCGGCCCCTGGTATTTTGTAGATCCGGTCAAGGGAACTACGGTTATGTTCTAATCTAGGGTTAATGGATTGGGGTTTATGTATGCTTCGACATGTATATATATGTGTTGTAACACTAAAAGAAATAATGAAAAATCAAGCTGGTCGTCCCAATTTGGGATCCAAGGGAAAATCTCTGTGTTTATCTGTTTTATGTTTTATGCTCTCGCTGTTGTTTATTTTCTGTTTTAAAGATTCGTTCGTAGATAATTTCTGTACAGGGTTAAAACCTACACATTGAAGATTTTTATAAATTATAAATTAAGAAGGGAAAAAGGTGAGGTGAACTGAACAAAAATGGATGAACTTGAAAGGGCCATAGAGAACTTAGAAGACAAAACTACTTATTCTTATCTAACAACCCTAAATCCTAAAAGTTTGGAAATATAGAAAAAACAGGTCAAATGAAGAGGATAAGTCCTCCTTCATAACAACAAAGGGTCTCCAAAGGCTTTTCAAGGTGGTTTCTAGGTTTTGTCAAAGATAATAGAGCCTCACTACACCAAAAGGAGAAAGTACAAAGAGTATCAGTGAGGGAGATCAAGTTTTCAAGCACAGTCAAGTGTCCTCAAAAGATCAAAGGAAAGAAATCATAAGGTTAAGTGTTAAAATAAGAAATCATGATGAGCATGAGTTTACTGTCAGTAAATGAGTTGTCCGAATCCAAAAGATGACTAAGGGAATCAAAAACTGTGTCATGGCACCTGCAACACATTAGAAGTGGCCAAAGGGAGATAAGGACAAACAAGATTGAAAATAATGGGGTCACTGTGCAAGAAAAATTTATTATACCCCTGGAAAAATAGTGAGAAGGGAAGAGAACCTGTTTTAAAATCACTTACACTCAGGGATATCAAAGAGGGTTAAAACCTATTTTTATCAGTCTCTAAAAAGGGGGAATTGAAGACATGAGAAAGGCTAAAACACAGCAAACCATACAAATCCAACAGGCATCAGTAGCCCAAAGAGAGCCCAAACCCATCATATCAGCTACCTAAATATTAGCAAAGAGGAAAGGGTGAGAGGAAAGTATCATTTCTATGTCTTTTAGTCACCTCTTGCAAAAGATAAAAGGGATATCAGTGAAAATTACAAAGTGACACAAAAGAATAAAACAAACTTGGAAAAACTGGGTTTATGAGTTTAATTTGTCTTCTAAAAGGGTATAAATTCCCTCCAATTATCATTTCAAAAACACTTATCACTTGGCATAAGAGAGAAAACCCTCAGGATAAAAAATCAAAGTTTTCTGACTGTTTCTAGGAATTTTCTCCCTGGTGTTGCGCTAATAAGTGGCGTTGCACTAACCTGGGATGGTACTGTGCTAATCGACCATTCCCCTGTTCAAAACAAAACGGCGCTGCGCTAATCCGGGCTGGCAATGCACAAATCCATGGCGTTGCACACAGACCCGACCGACGCGCCCAGGACCCGACCGACAGGCTTGCACGCGACCGGCGCTGCACTAATCCTCGGGCACGACTGCCCGACGCTGTGCTAATTATTGGCCGGATAAATTGTTCTTGCGGACAAAACCGATCTCCCTAGTGTCAAAAGACAATCTAGCAACAAACGAACAACTAAGTTTGTCTTTCTCTAAATATATTTGTTTTACAAATAAATGTTATGAAGGTGTCGATCCTACCTTAGATCCAAATGCTTATTTGCGGTCGTAGTGCTTCCGTCGCATCAATAATCCTTCGTCGCAACAAGAGTTCTTTCGTCGCAACAATAATCCTTCTGTCGCCACAAGAGTTCTTTCGTCACAAGAAAGTGTCGTCTTTTGCCGATCTGCAGTCACAAACAAGAAAATATTAATAGCACCTGTATAAAAAATAATCGTAAAACATAACTATCATGGTGATCAAGGAATCTATGAAATAAACGATCAAACGACAGCTTATTGAAATAAACAATCGAACAAAAATTTATTGAGAAAAACAAAACTTGATTGTATTAATCTTAAAATAACAGAAGAACCTTACAACCTTAGCCTTGATGTTCGAAAGGCCTTCCCGGGGTCTGAAGCAAGAGTCTCCTCTACTTTGATAAGTCTTGCACTCTTCCTCCAGGAGCACAAAGAGGTATGTGATCTTTCCTCTCAAAAGCTCAGCAGAAAGAAGTTTAAATCTCAACAGCACTTCAACTCAATCACCCATAAAGCTTGAACTCCAATTCTCAATCTCCAAAATCTCAATCTCCAAAATCTAACCATTTGAGGCTACCCAATGCCTCCTTTTATAGAGCAGATGAGGAGGTTAGGATTCCCCCTTTGTAGGGATAGAATCCTCCTTCAAAGGGATAGACTCCTCACATCAAGGGATTAGTTCCTTAAGGTGAGGGATACATGTACCTTATCAAAGTGTACTCATCCCCAAAAAATCTTATCTAGAACCCTCTAGAATTGACCTCAAACCAACTTTTTAACTTTACTTTCTCAGTTTTTTGAGTTTGGAGGGGGTACGTAGGCATTCCAAAGGAAAAATTCATTCTAGAACGCAGGTAAGCCATGCATTACCTGCGTACCAAAGCCAGGAATGCAGGGAGGCTTCATGTTACATGCGTACCCATTCTTTCAGAGGTTTTTAGGGTTTTTCTTCTTGTTTCAAGGCTTGACATGAGGAGTAAAGGTTGTAAGACTTGCAGAGGAGGTATGTATGAGTGTTAATGAGCTCATACAGTCAGCAGAATGTCAAGGTGACAGTTTTTAGTGTAACACTAATCCTCAGGCACGACTTCCCAGCCTTGTGCTAATCCATGGGCACAACTGCTGGCGTTGCACTAATGCATAAAATCTCAAACAAACAATAATTTTCTCTAAGGCTTAAGGTTACCTTCTAGATTTTCCTCTGCTGCCTATAAAGGAGCTAAGAGGAAATGAAGAATCAAATGAAAATAAGGGTGAATGTGATAGTAAATCAGTCCACAGTAAAGAAGAGGATGGTGATGTTGTTGAAGACCAATAGGACCATGATGAGGTAGGTCACCTGGAGACAAAGGATGATGAATCACAAGGTAGCATGGATACAGGTGAAAAAAGTGACCAAACGCAGAAAGTGGTGAGGGGAGCATGAGTAAAAAAGAGAGAGCATTCATGACAGTCATGAAAACCATAAAAAGATTAAATACAGTGGCCCCAATAATGACCATGATTATGAGCAAACTGATGAAAAGGTAGGAAAAGAAAATGAAGCAAATAAAGACCAAGGTAGACAGTAATGAAGAGAGTGAAGTAAGGATTTCTAACTCCCTCCTCCAAAACATAAATGCACAACTCAAAGACTTAGAAGCTGAGTTGGAAAGGGCAAATAGTTTCATTCATTTCTATCAGATTCAAAACAAGCAAGTGAGTGCCCAAAAGGCCATATATGAATGCTAGAACACTCAAGGCCTGGAGAAATCCCTCATTGAAATCCAAACCCTAAAAGAGGAAAAATATAAAGAAAGCCTTGGATTTTTGGTCCATGCTTCTCAACAGGTCTCCCAACCCCCTTGAAGGAGACTTCCACCAATTTTGAGGAAATTTGGGCAAATTTTTGTTTTTTATGATTTTGAAGGCCTATTAGTGCAGCGCCACTGGCGCTACGCTAATCCCTAGAGCATCCTCAGAGGTAAAACTCAGAATTTTTGGATTTCGCATCACTAGTTGATCTGAATTTTATGCAGGAACGCAACAAAATACATAAATAACCATAAACATAGAGATGCAGCGGAAATAAGGCTTCATTTCATTAATATCAAATAACAGAAATATGCTTACAAACATAATGGAAATAAAATAGCTAGGGTGCTAGTAGCGAATCTCTGAGAAGAGATTTGGCGGCTACAGACCTCTTAACTGTGTTACAATGATAAACAATGGAAATGAGCGAGTGACAACACTAGTAGCATATCTCTGAGAAGAGATGTGACAGATACCAGCCCCTCAACTATGTTACAATGAGGCTCGAGGGCCTATTTATTGTTGATAAACAATTTAAAATATGAAACGTCCAAAAACCTAACCCTAGGAGATGAAGCGCCAAAATTGTGGGCCCCTTTTGGGTAAATTGGTGTTTGAACTTCCCGGGGACGTAACTTCAGCATACGATCTCCGTTTGACATGTATGATACATCATTTGAAATATCTATCCAAGGACTACAACTGATGCCATTGATATCAATTTCAAAACAAAATCATATTGGCCGGACAAACGATGCCCAAAAAATGTCGTTTAGGGCCTTAAAACAGCTCCGGAAGTTCAGGACCCGAAAAACTGCTAAAAATAGTAAGTTGTGCTACAACTTGAAAACGGAAAGAATTGATGGTGGGAGTTCAATTGGAATAGGTGGGTGGCCACCAATATCCACCTGGATCATTAAGGCCCCAAAACGGCTCTGGGAGTGGAGGACCCGAAAACCTGCTAAAAATAGTAAGCTGCTGGAAGTGAAAAGCCGCAAGAATTGATGTCGCGGGTCCAAATGGAATAGGTGGGCAGCCACCGATATCCACCTGGATCACTAGTACACTATTCTCACCAAGTTTCCGAGTAATTGGAGCAGTTTTGACCCCTCAAAAGGTCAAACAACACCTAAATTTTCACCATTCTGCCTCTATTTTAGGCCTGGCGCTGCGCTAATAGCAGTGTTGGGACTTTGGAATTTTGAACAGGCTACAAGAGCTGGATTAGGAAAATATAACAATTTCTGGAAATTAAACTCATCAGGCTTTCCAACGAGCCATCATGGAGCAACCTCCGACATCGGGAAGAGGTTCAAAACTTGGTTGCAAAAGTACCTATTTTTTGCCTGAGGTGGCGCTGCGCAAATGGACTGTGTAGTGTGTTTTTGGCCAAAAGTCAACAAAACACACTCATTTACTGTAAAATCATATTTTAGTGTTTTTTAAGGCAAATCACTCTAGAATTAGGTGCTAGAAGTTCTTTTGGCATTTATTTCATGGGATATTTTGTGCCTTGGGCCTTGCATGGTCTCTTGGGCATTAATGACATTTATGAGTGATTTTGACATTTTCCAACCCTATCTAGGGTTTTTTCCCTCCTTTGCTGAGTTAAATAGATCTTTATGGATTCATTGTAAATGTTGGTTTTTGATGAGTTTTGATAGAAATACATGGTTTTTTTAGGTTGAAGAACAATTTGGTGTTGTGGAGCTTGTGAATGCCTTACTTTGATTGATGATGGAGAAGCTTTCTTGCAAGATCCCTGAGCTTGGTTAATGGTGATGTGTCTCTAATTTGTCCATGTTTTCTTGTCTATCATTATGTTTCATCCTTATATATGCATTAGAACAGAAAATTGTAGGCTAAGAAATGTTGTTTGAAGCACCTTAGTCCTTCCTGCCTTCTATTGCCTTGATGTTTTCCTCTGCTAGGACATTTTAAGGAATTCTTGATTGCTCCTTGGATCCCCTAAGCTTTTTTATTTCATTAATGGATTAATATGCTAGTTTCCAAATATGTTTCATGGCAAGCCTTGCTTATTTGATGCTATCTAAACTCTATTTTGAAATCTCTCTTTGAAGTATTACTTGTTAGGTTAAGCCAAGGAGGTCTTGTTCTGATCTTGCCCTTTGTATGTGCCTATCAGTTTGCCTCAAAGTTCTTGATAACTTGATCAACAATGTTTAGGAGTTCCCTCTTTGATTGATTTAATTTATTGTGTTATCTTCAATTTTTTTCTAAAGCTTGAAGGTGAAATCACTAGAAGTTAAATGAGTTTCTCGCCTTCTATATTTCATTGGAATTGTTAGTCTAGAATGCTGATTTATTTAAGTTGGATTAAAGAGTTACTGGTTTTCCCTGTCTATTGATTTCTTATTGTTGTTAATGGTGTTTTAGACCTTGTTGTTTATGGGTATTTGACAAAGGATTCTTAACTGCTCTTTGCCCTACCTTGTTTCCCCAACTTAATGTCCATTTCATTTCACACCTAAACCTTAAGGATCCATTGACCACACTAGATTTGCCTTGTGATGCACTCTAGCTCATTTTTGAGATATCCATGACTTTCATAAACTCCATAGCCCAATGATTTGATGATCTCTCACTCCACCTATTCTGCCTATTTCATCTTACCCAACCAAACCAAACAACAAACCCTACACTTAACAACTAGCCTAAAATAAAACCCTAAAATAAAACAAGTTCACATTCTTTGCATACAATAGAGAGAGCCCTCTCTGGTTCCAGGAAGGCTAGGTCCTAGGACTCCAAAGACTGGTCTGATTTTACCCTGTGCATTTGGTCTACTAATTTGCTAAATCATAGGAGACTAACATTAGGGTGGTGCTTGGGTGATTTATAGCTCATTGGATATTGGGGCATCCGTTCAGTTGAATACTGAGAATCTTGGGCATTGGAGCGTCCATCCAATGGGAGTTGGAGAATAATTCCTTTCTAGATTCTAGGAAGTTGGAGCTTTCTTTTCAATTGGAGTTGAAGATTAAAGAATTATTAGAAAATCATTCAGGTGGTTTTTGTCTCGGAGGGGGTTTCCACCTTAAAAATTGTGTGCATTTGTTCTCCTTTTTTTTACTGATATAATTGGACAAACAATGATAATAATTGAAGATTAAATAATGCTCTGAAAGATTAATAATAATACTAATTGAAAGGAATATTGATTCAGACCCCCCCCCCTCCCTCAGTATTTCCAACAATATGTTGGGTGGCCAACATGCTAACCTCTCCAATGCTTCTACTGCAACACTTGCAAGATGGTTTTCTATGGTAGAAATTTGGCCAACATAACAATGTGTCTTATTTTTCTCTTCCCAAGGCCATTTTATATAGAAATTTTTTTAACTCTCTTCCCTCTCTTGGCCCAATATTGATAATGACCCAAGAGTATGACAAGAGATTCCTTTGTGGGATGCATGCCTCCTCAAGGTGGCTCATATTTGACTGTCCTTGAATACAATTGGCAGAGAATCATCTTTACCAAGTGTGTCAAGTGGTCCCGAATGGTGACTTCTCACCATTCCCAGGACCGCGCGACTATCGAAGGATAAAGCTCACTGTTCGCAAAAGGTCTTTGCTTCTGGTGCACTGGCTGCAAATTTCTGATTAAACCTTAGGAAATAATTACATTTTTTTCCTTCATAATGTATTCATGCTTTAAAATATTTATTTTTACTGTTTTCTTAACATTTTATAATGTCTTTTACTTGTATGATTTTCTGGTCTTAACAGTTGCCTTTGATGTATGAGGACTAGGAGGAACCGTATAACCAAAATACATTACGTTTTATTTTCTGTGTGATTATTTTGAGAGAGAGAGAGAGAGAAAGGTGATGTGGAAATAATTATGGGAACCCATTTTTTGAAGTAAAAAAGGAACCATGCTCTGTAGGAAACTTGCAAGTAATAAAATAAGAAATATTTCTACGAGGTGGGCATGTCCCATGCTCGTGATGCGGACTAGTTAAGGTAATCTAATAGATACTGGTTCTGTCATGTCACATTGTGGTAGGTGACCTATTGTTGGTTGATGACAATTGTTGTTGACACCCTCGAGGGGATTTTTTCTTTGAATAGAAAGGTTGAATGGGGCACCCACATGCATTGTCTCGGTATGGTACTTTTGGAGAAAGTTCTCAATGTATGCATGGGTCTTTGACTATTGGGGACCTTCCCGTGTAAGAATTGTTGAAAGAGATTCTTATTGATATACCGGTCTTCGATGAATTCTGACAGAGTGCAACGGTTATGAAGTACAATACCATTTTGACATGAAAAAATGGTGTTGATGTCGAATGTGAAGAGCATCAATGACATTAATGGGAAATGTGAATTCCCATCGTGACGTCTGAGGATGCCCCAATTGTGGTGAGGACTCATCCAAGGTATTCCCTTCTTCCTAGAAAGTGCTTATTGAAGTTGACAAGAACGAAGCATCAACCAATAAAAACAAGTACTGATATGGGGGATTAGGGTTTCTAATGAAGAAGGATGTAGTTTGATAGGTTATCAAGACATGATGGTGAGAAATGGCTACAAGTGATGATGATGGTTAATTGGCCCAAGGTCGGAGCTGTAATGCGAGTGGAGACAGTCATAACAACTTCCGATGGGGGAATCCCTAGGGACGGTAGGACATACAGGGTGAGTGTATGTTTTCTATAACTGACAAGATTGGGTGTGGTAAAGAATGCGCAACTCCGACCAAGGGTGATTAGGGACTGTTTCCAGGTAAGAAATGTAAATATATGGGTGGAATGTTTATCCTAAAAAATATTTGTTCACTTTCCAAAATAATAGGAAAGTGGGTTGGATGTACGAGCACATAGATGGGTGCCCTATTAACATGTATGATCCTGCATGATGATGCAAGTAGTGTGTTTTTCTGAGGGTGGGGAGCCCATTGGTTGGTCTCGGTGCGAGGGTGATGAGGTGGATGAAATGTCACAGATGTGATATGCTTATGAGGGTGTGGTAGGCCAAATGTGAAACATGGTGATGCGTTTTTGTTGATCCGCTTGTAGAGAATGGTGGCCTGAGAATAGGGTTTCGATATGCGATGAGTAAAACTAAATGACATTTGATAATATATGCATGAATATGAAGTGGTTCCCAAGACATAGTTTGTGGCCATGGCACAAACTAGGGACGTATGGTCTAAATAAGTGACAGATGTGATGGAAGGTGTGGCTCTACTAACCTGTAAGGGTGTTTATCACCTACAAGGTGAGGTGATGATAAACGTGGTTGGGTGAATGAAACCTATGGTTTCATTCTTCTGAGGAAATGATTTCAGGATATGAAAATATTTTTAGAGGGAAGCCAATCGTGCTGAGAAAAGAATGATACATGCCCTTATACTTTTACTGTCTAGGAAGTATGGTGATTTGGTGTGTTTGAAACATCTGCGGCCAATACCCCAAATAAAAACATCTTTTTCATACAAATATTTTGAAATAACTTGAATTCAAAGCAATAAGAGAGGGTGTACTTGAAATGTAGTATGGAGGGAGTGGGCATTGGCCCCGAAAATGTTTTTTTTTTCGCTGAAAACTGGAACAAGGAGTTCCATATTGAAGATGATGAAGTTTTGATCATTTTTCCTCTCACGGTTTTGCAATTGGATACCCTAAGCTCTAGTTTTGTGCTGCCAAAAATGGCGAAAAGGGTGATATAAAGGCTAAGATCTCCCTTTTTAAGTCATTTGTATTTTCTGATCTTGAGAGGTCAGAGACTAATATTGGATAATTTCTTGTCGTTGCAGTCAACAAGAGCACTAGGGATTCGTGCCAAGAGTTTCAGGTAGGAGCTAACACTTTATTATTTTCAAATTTTGATTTTCATGCTCGAGGAGTCATATAGGGGTACCCTGTACGACCCCATTTAGCCAAACTTGGTAAGGACCATACGGGTGACTCAATGGGAGTCGTGCCATTGCCATGCAAACGCTCGATCTTTGCGTGGCAACCCCACGTCTTTTTATTTTTAAGTGTGTTGTTCTTCGTGCCTGTGTGAGATACATGTGCAAATAAATTGTGCCTATGCGTTTTTGAGGGTGCACAGTTCTTCCAAACTAGTGAATTGAGTTTTCTAAGTTTTTTTTTGTAAAAGCTAATTTTTTGGTGTTTTGGTGGCAGGATGATTTGGAAGGAGAGAGACTAGCCTATCCACCGTGACCAGGTGGCTCACAATCCGCATGCACGTCAGCCTCTGGTGTGCTGGGGGTTACTCAAGTTCATTGAGAACCCCCTTGTGAGGTCGCATGATTCACTCTTGTAGTACCTGGTTCAGTGTTGGGACCGTTAGAGGTGCCTAATGGTAGTGCAAGAGGTTGATCTGTGGATATCGCCTCAGACATATATCTATTTCATGACTGGTCTCTTGCCTCAAGGGGAGGCTTTGCCTTATCCACTTCCTGTGGGGACAGTGAACATTCATCACTAAGCAGAGGAGGCTGGTCACTGTGGGCGTGGTGCTATCTTGCAGGGTTGTGTTCTTGTGGCCGATGTTACATGCCTGGAAGAGCAGGTTGCTCTGTCTATGATTGTTCACCTATCAGGGTCATCTTCGCCTCATCGGGAATTAGGGTCGCGTATATCAGTCTTGTGATAACTCCAGGCAGGGAATTTCTTCGACTGGGCTATATTTGTGTATTGAGGTATGGTTAGTCAATTGGACAAGGTGTAGCGAGGTGCGTATACTACTTTTGGTGACGCTAGAATCTTGTGCCGCATTATATATGAGAGGGTCATTATGATATGACCTTTTGTTGCAGTGCCAGTGGGGCCTTTGAGGGATCCTCAGATGCATCTATGGGCTCCATTTATGCCTCGTCATTGTGGGGGAGAGGTTGGACAATATTGGGATGAGACTATCAAGTAGTGGTTCAACTCAAACCCTCAATTATATCTGGAGTTCCCATATGTTGGGGTGGACTTCCGGGGTGATCCAGATATGAGTCTTCCTCTCGTCTACGCTTGGGGGATAGCAAGAATGACCTTTATTTTTTCTGCACTGTGAGTAATTTTTTCATATATTTATGTATATGATTTTATCGTGATGTTGATATCATGATTGTTTTACTTTGTATATGTTGGGTAGACAGGGCATCATTTTTCCTTCCTGGTTGGCCATGAGCCTTAGAGGAGGGGTGCATCAGTGGTGCACCAGACTCATCTAGGAGTGCAGATCGGTATAGGTTGGCCCTGGGAGGGAAGTAACACTACTTTTGTTGTGGATGACGTGGTGTTACAGACATGCACTGAGGCATCTAAGGGATGAGCATTGGCTGCTGACATTCGGCTAGCGGCTATAGAGGCTCAAGTTATAGCTGTTGAGGCTTGGCTAGCAGATGCAAAGGCTCAAGTTGTAGATGTTGAGGCTCGTGCTAAGGTTGTTGGTGCTCAGTTGTGAAATTTTGAGGATTCTTGGAGCAGGCCAGAGGGCCTCACTCAGGGTTTTCCCACCAGGGTATTTGACGGCCTGGTGGATATCAGGCTAGATATAGCGAGTGCTCGTGAGCTAGTGCATTGCCCGACATTGCGTCGGGCAACAATTGCAGCGGCTTTTGCTACTTCGATTATCACCCCAGGTGTAGATGTGGGTCCGTAGTACCCAATTGGAGGTGCACAACCTTAAATGTTTTATGTATGGCCTAGGGAAAGTAGCCCTTATGAGGATTCTTCCTTATTTTTTTATGACATGTATTGTTTGCCTTGCTAAGAGCCAGTGGAATTTATTCATTGTATACTGGGACACATATTTTTTATGTATGTATGTGAGAAATATTTTGATGGCTCTTATGATGTGTCTATGGTTATTTTCAGAAATATTTTATATGTTTATGATGGATGTTATGTTTGTGATGGATTCTTTGCTTATGGTTGATGGTATATACAAGATACATTCCAGTCTAGGACATGGTTAGCTATGCCACCGACTATGTGTAAATGTAATTCAATCAAAATGGTGGGACAATCTTCGTGCATGCATGTACTTCCTAAAAAGCCGCGAATCTCATAGTTGAAAGGTTTGGTTTAATTGTGATACCACTAACGGGAAATCAAGAAAGACACGTAAGTGGATGAAGCCTTGGTTGGAGGCATCGCTTAATATTTTGATGACTGCATCATATTCTGATTTCTTTTTCTGGTTGACCTCATACAAACTCCGTTGACAAGGTACAATGATCAGTGAGGAGATTATATGGCCAAGGTGGCAACCGCTAAATTTTATGACCATTGAGAGGCTCCATCAGCGAATACAAAATAGTAGATGGGAAGATGATCCATCTGCGACAAAAGAGCATGGTTTTTAGAACAAATCCATGATTTATGAGATCATCATAAAAAATTCATGTTACATACATATTTACTCTAGGGTACTAAGGCTTTCCTCCATATGGGTGAAACTTCTTGTGGTAGAGCCCATTGAAGGTGGTACCTCTTTGATTTCTTGGACCTTGAGGGTGTCCACTTTGATTCCTTGCTTGGATACTACGAATCCTAACAGTCTTCATATGTTAACGCAAAAGACACACTTGAGAGGATTCAAGCGCAGGTTGTATTGCCGACATCGTTGAAATACTAGCTGAAGATCTTCCAAATGGTTAATTCGCTTCTTGGATTGTACTATGTGGTCATCCAAATAGGGCAGGATGAGCTGAGCTAGGTCGAGGCAGATATAGTTCATGGCCCGATGAAAGGTGGCGCCAACATTTTTAAGACCAAATGGTGTAAATTTGTATGCAAATGTGCCCCAAGGCGTAGTGAATGCAGTCTTGTACCGATCCATATGTCGGATTTGAATTTGGTTGTACCCTGAGAATTAAGCCATGAAGGGTAAGGCCTTGTGACCGACACATGCATCAATGACCTGGTAGATAAATGAAGTGGTGTAGTTCTCTTTGGGACAAGCTTTTTATAGGTCTCGAAAATTTGTACAGAATAGAATGGTGCCCTGTTGTTTCATGACGAGTATATGGTTGGAAATCAAAGATGCGTAAGCAATCAAATAGATGAATCCAGATTTGTGGAGCTTGTCTATCTCCTTTTTTATTGCTTCAACTTTAGATGAGTGTAACTGAAGCTATTTCTGGTGGACGAGTGATATGTCGGGCCATGTGTCAATGTGATTCTCCACGATGGTGGGACTTAAACTTGGAATTTCTGAATAATCCCATGTGAAGACATCCCTATGCACTTTTAATATGGTTGTGTATGTAGTTACTTCTTCTGGAAAACATGCAACCCCCCGAGAAATTTCTTTAGTTTTTCTTGGTTTTTTCGAAATATTTACCTTGATGGTAGGTGAAATATTTGACATATTTCCTTCCTCAAATGAATTAGGCACTGGGATAGGGTTCTTGAACCAATATAATTTTACTGATGGTGGGAATTCTTTTGATTCAATGGCATAAATGTCCTGGGTTTTTGTGCTGCTACGCATGAATGCATTTTCTGGTAGAAAAACAAGTGGTGGTGCATGGTATCTCACGGAAAATTAGGTTTTTTCATAGCATCTAATATGTCCTCATCAGAGTGAAACAATATGTCTAAGGGGGATTTGTTTTGCGTGAAACCATGAGGAATGGGCTCAGGCCTAGCATTTTTGGTCGACAGACATGAATATGATTCTATGGTTGATGTCATAGAATTAGATGAGGTTGACAGAGCGCAGATGGGATGGGTCTGCACCGTCGAAGGTACTACTACCGGTGTAGTAGTTGCAGCGGTCTCGACACAAATAAATGGTGAGAAAAAAATACGAGTCATGGTTCTCATGGATGATGTGATAAATCATATATGATGTTGTGTGTCGTCGGCATTAGATGGTGGAAGGATTTCTGCGACGTTTCTTTTGATTTTATCTAGAGGAGGTCCATGCTCTCTTGGTAGTGTACGAGGGATACAAGTATCTTCCTTTAATTGAAGTTTTTTTCGGATGCATAGATGCCAAAATGTTTGTAACATAGGAAATTTTCCTGTATCATGGGTGTTGGGTTAGGGTGCACTAGGGTCAAGTTTTGAGTACATTTTTTATTAGATTTTGTTAAAATGCACTGCGTGCAGGAAAGTTAAGGAGCTTTGGGGCTGGTCAAAGTTCCTTTATCATTGTAATGGGTAAAAGGGAAAACATGGGGCTCAAAGCATGGTTTGATACCATGGTATTTAAACAGATTAGTCCTATAAATATGTATGAGTCGAGTCAAGTCAAATATATCATATTAGTATCGGAAATATATTATGTGAATGTGATCTAAGTTAAAAAAATATGTGTTAGTCTGGGTTGGATAAAATCCTGTTGGATGTGTGCACGAACCCCTAGTCCCGAGTTGTGTGCAAGGACCCTGTTTCTGTGTGAGCAGGAGAAGATTACTATACTGATTAAAGATCTAATAATAAAGAGAATAATTTGGTAAATCATGATCTACTTGTATGATTTCCATTTTTACATGTTAATGCATTGATTTACTTATAGATCTGTTGTTTTTAATGAATGTGCATTTATATGAGGTTACACATACGATAATAGATTCCTATATTCACACAAGTATTACATGATTGGTTAGGATTTATGTTAAGGATAGATCTCTTTAATTTCACAAGGGTTATTCCAGTTTCTATTGGGTAGAACTTAATAAGGATAATTGTATGTTTTACGCAAGACAGTATTAAATTTAAGGGTTTCCTATGTTAGATGTGAATTGGGCTAAGGAAGTCATTATGCAGGGAAGTAATCATTAGATCTGTTCAGAAGGGATAAGATCCACATCATACGCTCCCTCACAGTGCAGAAACCTGGTTCCAGCACCCCCCCATACTGATTCGGGTGAGACTTTGGTCCGCGCAAGCAGGTCACTACTGAAAGGGTCAGTAGTTGGGGGGTTTTTTTGGTTGCGGAGATCACTCTAAACCTGGGTCAAGACCCCTCAAGACAAAAAATGGTTCTGTTTCCAGGACCAGGACCTAATTCAGGGAAATTTTTTGTGGCATCCGATGAAGAACGAATTGCAAGAGTGGCTTGATAAAAATGTGTGCGAGTTTGCGATCCAAGAAAATCTAAATATGAAGTTATCAGTTGAAGATTGGGAGAAAGAATATATCTATATACAAGTCCATGAGATATTATTTGCTTCATTCACTAAAAATTTATAAGAGTGGTTATCTCGACTTGATGAGTTTCAGACCCGTTGGAAGGACAACGCGATTACGAAGTGGACTCTTGAGTTGATCCAACAATTGTATAAATATAGCAATAAGATTACCTGTGCAGTAGAAAAAACTTGCATGATCTTCCTTGGGAGGATCCCAGGCTTGTTCTACATGGGCTCTCAACTGATGAGCCAAAAAATATGATCAATTGAACAACTTCCCATCATTCACCACTTGGTTCAATAAGATTTCCCACCCTTTAGGAAACTTCTATGTGCTCTGCTGACCGTATATTTTGTAAGATAATATAATCAAGAGCTGGTAGGACTTCTGTTGGAAATATGATGCAGAGTGTTGTCCTTGATGGCAACCCACTAAATGAAGATAAAGACATGCGACTATTGACATGTGTTGTCCTTAATGGCAAACCACCTGATGAAGTTATTATTGACTTGATGGACTTGGTAAATGATGTAAATCTGATGTGATATGATGTTTGTTGACAATATGATGCTGAGTGTTGTCCTTGAAAGGCAACCCACTTGATGAAGTTGTGCTTGAGAGAATATGTTCTTGATGAAGAAAATATGATGTATCTACGTTGTGTATTTAAGGCAATGGAAGAAAGGAATTCGAATGTGCTCAAAGTATGATGAAAAGAGTATGTCTCTATGTATACGCGGATCCGTTTCAGGGAAGTCGCGTATGCACGCGGAAAATAACGTTCCAAGTAGCGTATGGGTAAAAGTCAAAAGTGCAAAACCAACCACCATGGTATTGACCCATTGTATTGGCAATGATCTCGCCTAATTGACCCCGTCCGTGTAGTTTTGGGCTCATGGTATTATTTTGGCCCATGGTATTGAAAAAGGGGCTCATGGTATTGAAAAAGGATAAACCTATATAAGGAGAAGAAATTCATTGTGCAAAACATGGGTGTGGGTGCAAGATGTCCGAGCTTGAATGAATACTTCTCTCCTAAGTAGATCCGAATGGAAAGGGTTACACTTGAAGATAACTGGTATATGATGCACCAATGATGAAGAAGGGGATCTAGATCCGAAATGCACTTGTATCTACCAGATCTCATGCAGGAAGGCTTCCGTATCCGTGATGAGGCGAACATCTAGGCGAGCATCCTGTTCGAAGTACAAGGGTAAATCAACCGAATATCCGATATGAAGAAGCATGCTTCTCCGTAATGATTGAAGATCTATACGCTACTTGTCAAGGAGGAAGCGCGTATATACGTTCGATTGGTTATAGCGCCGGAATAGGGGAAACCACACGCAGAGACACACTGTTTTTGTGGACGAAGCATATACTGGCAGCCGTAGGTGGTGCCACAGCAGCCTGGAAAATGGGTGGGATGGGCAACACATGGCCCTACAAATGTTGTTCTCATTAAGTTGTTAGTCTGGGTGTGAAATTGATGTCAGCCTCTCACAGAGGCTGAGGGTTGCCTGCCAGGTTTAGCTCCTTCTGTGTGAGGGGACGGTACAGGATCTTGGGGTTTAGTCTTCCGGTGGAGAGGGCTGGGCAAACCCAGTCGAAGCAGGCTTCTGTGATGAGGCTCTATAAAATGAGTTGCAGAAAGGCTGGCAGGCTGGCCGAAGTTCGCGCGCACATATGTTGTAAGATGTTTTCTTCTTTAATAAAATATTGAAGGTTGAGTAACCCAGCTTGGTGGTTTTCTCCGGTTTGGGTTTCCACCTAAAAATCCCGGTGTTCATGTGTGATGCTTTGTGTGATGGTTTATTCTGTTTCATCGCATGTTTATCGTTTATAGATCATCTAATGAATGAATGATGGAATGATAAAGTGAAGAACTAATGGCATAACTAGATCTTTGTGTATACGCGAGTTTAATAAAGGGTATCCGCGTATATACGCGTGTCTGCTTCAGAAAGTAGCGTATGTGTTTTGAAGTAAAGAAAAGTAAAAAGATTTGAATATGTCAGAATATCGATTCACCCCTCTTAGTATTTTTCCCAACAACAATTGGTATCAGAGGGGGTCCTTAGGCAGAAGCTTGATCACTTAAAGGAGATCCGTCGTAATGGGAAGTCAAGAAGGAGTAAATGTCTATAAAGCCACCTCTATTCAATGGAAGCAATCTGATATTCTAGAAGGTACGAACAAAAGCATATCCGCAAAGTCTTTGTGCAAACATGTATGGGCAATCGTGGGAAGAAGGTTATCAATACCCGACAAGTATTCCTACCGATGCAATTTAAAGAAAGAAGTATGAAATCAATGCCAAAGCAAATGGAATGTCTTATTGGGAAGCATGTTCTGAATCGAATTTACAAAGTGATGCAGCTACATTCAAAGAAAAAGAAATATGGGACAAAATCATTCTGTTACGAAGGAGACACAAAGGTAAAAAGTGCAAAACTCCAAACTCTTAGAATTGAATATGAAAATTTGAAGATGCATAGTGATGAGAGTGTTTCCAGCTTTCTTTCTTCGTCCGGATGATATTGTAAATCGAATGAGAAATTTGGGTGAAACCATAACTAATACCACTGTGGAAAAGGTCTTATGATTCTTGACTTCAAAATTTGACTCTAAAGTTTCAGCCATTTATTATGCTGAAAGATCTGCAAACTCTTACTATTGTTCAATTACATGGTACCGAATCGCTTTTTGAAATGAGACAAGGAGGTCCTTCTCAAATAAGAGAAGCCGCTTTTAAGGCATCTACAAAAGGAAAGGAAAAGGAAGTTGTCAAAGAATCCAGCCTATATATCCGATGAAGAAGAAGCGACTCGTGAGAAAGCTCCAACTAGGTACCGGAAGATTCAAAGGTAAGCTTCCTTCAAATGTTTTGAATGTGGGAAAGTTGGTCACTATGTCAGCTAAATGTCCTTATAGAGAAAAACATGGTAAAGGGAAACAATTTGAAAAGAGAAAGAGTTATTATGCAAAAGAAGATGATGAGGTGTCCAAAGGAAGATGAAGAAGATTCCGACCAAGATATGAAAGTACTCATGGCTAAGAAGCAAAAGAAGAAGGCTACTCGAAACAAGAAGATACCTCGTAAATCATGTATAGCAAAAATTGGAAGAAGATGAACCGGTATTAATCGTTGTTCTTGTCTCTTACTTAATCGCATGTGCAAAGATTATGATAGTGAAAGTGACAAAGATGGATCCGGTAAGCTTCACGAACCCCCCCAAATACTCATGGCAAAGAAGGAAAAGAAGAAGGCCACTTGGTAATACTCTCCTTTGTGCAAACAATAGTGAACATAGTGAAAGTAAAGTTGTGGATCTAGAAGAAGCTATCAAGATCAAAGTTGAAGAACAACAAAAGGAAATCGATAAGAAAGATTCTATTCACAAAGAGATGCTCCCAATGAAAGATCAAATAGAAATGTCAATGGACAGGTGGACAAGTATCAAAGGTTTCATACTTATGCATCCAATCTAATTAAAGAACTAGAAGCGTAAAATCAACGATCAAAATACCGATCTTGAAAATCAACAAGAAGAATGAAGGATCGGGCCGCAATCATCCTCCTCAGCGTATCTAGAAGCATCAAGTAAGGAAAAGGAACCTCTACAATCATTTGAAAGGGAAGGCCTCGCGAAATCATCTCTCAAAGAAGATCCTGGAAAAATCAAATAAGAAGAATGAAGAGCTGAACAAACATGTGAAGAAAACGAAAAATTAACAAGAAGAGATTCTAATCCGAAGGATCAAGTAGAAGATGGAAGAAGGAAAGAAGAAAGCATGACAAAGAAATGTCAAGCCTCGAGGTTGAGGTAAACATTCTCGTGAGGTAAATTAGAAGAAAAGGTTAAACTTTTTGAGGTTTCAAGATAGTGCTAATATCTGGACAATATTCTAAGTAATCAAAGGTCTCCTCGCTATCAAACTTGGTCTTGGTTTCCATGAAACTCGTTAAAGGAGAATCTAGCTCATAAGGAAGTGCTAAAAATCTGCAGGATGTCAATGCAAAACCTGAAGTGTTGAAAGAAACAAAAGATCAACCAACAATCATGAATTCTCAAAGGAATTCATTCAAGAACGTTGAATGTTTTAAATGTCATAATTATGGGCATGTTGCAAGAAATTGCAGGAGTGATCATTTCAGCCCTCAAACAAAGAGTTCCTACATAGAAAGGCACTGTTTCTTCAAGGGATATTGTTTTTCATGTAACAAGTATGGACATAAAGTACCCGAGTGTAAAAGGAGGAAGATTAGAAATACTCATTATGATTCTTATGTTTATTTCTCCGGCCACATGAGATGTTATGCTTGTAACAAGTATGGACATGTAGAAAAAGAATGCAGATGAACAGATCTCGGGAAAGCGGACAATTTTCAAGACACAACATTGAAAGCTCAAACAAATTTGAAAAAGGAAGGAGGACCAACTTAAAATGTAGGGAATTTCGATTTCCCACTGCTAGCCTATTCGTTCGAAGCTTACTTCTCCGATTGATCACAGGAATAATGTGGGATACATTATGAGATTTAGTAATGTATCGTCACAAAGGGAGCAATGTATGATGTCTCTCATGGTTGATTTGATTATTCCGTTATATGTATTTCCGACAAAGGTATCCGGTGTGAAGAAAAGATGAACAAACGAAGGTAAATTTGGCAGGAGGAGATGAAGGTGTGAAAATTTCTATATTTCACTTTCCATACGCGGGTTCTATGAAACAAAGTCGCGTATATACGCGAGTTCCATCCGACACAGCTCGTATGCATTGATGATAAGAAAATTTATCTCGATAGGCCGAAGATCCGGAGCGCAGGTCCAGGGAGCATCACCGACCGCCGATGATTTCACCGTTAGCATTATTCTCAAGTTATACCACAATGAAATGATACATGGGCTCTTGTGTCGAATATTACATGAAGCCTAGTTGCTTTATGATGAAGAGCATTCGTTGTTGAGATGAAAGTCTTATGATTCGTAGATGAGACAGATTGCCAGTAGGATTGTTGCCGATGACTTGCCGTTGAAGCCGTTTCGCATTGCACTAGTTAAGGAAGAGCAATCAAGTTTAGGGGAGCAAAGAAAGCTGAATACTAATGATTGCATTGTTGGCAATATGATCGCTTATTCTTTGGTGTTTGTGATACTCATGCTCAAATGATGATGACTTGGTACATGGTTTATTATGATGAGTTTTTGAGCCCCGGTTGCCGATAAGTATCTTTTTTTTTTACTCGTTGCCACATGGATGAGTTGGATGTCATTTGATTCAACAAATCATGCAGTAGTGTGTTACTATGGTTGAGAGATCTTTTTTTGCCTACATATGTTACTTCATGTTAAATCTTGAAGATCATGGTGATGTTGGACCACATGGATGATTGCTCGACACCTATGTGAAGATGTTGTTCCGATATGAGAATCTCTCTTGGAAATATTGTATTGATGTCAGCAGAAAGAATCAAGGTTTGGTTACTATCAAATATGCTACAACCATCGGATGATGTCAATACACCACTACACTGTTTCATTCATTCTGAGTCCAGTAAAGCATTAAAATATCTCGTAAAGAAGCTGAACACTATCTTTGCCTCACAGAGAATCATCGTATCCGCATAAATTTTAGATGCATTGGATACGCGGGTTTCATGAAACATAGTCGCGTATATACGAGTTCCCCGTACGTAAACCGCGTATGTTTGGTCACGAAATTTTTGCTTTGTTTAGTTTCGTTGACAACACATAGTCGTTTTTAAGAATATCTCTCTCGATACTATTTGGTATCTCCGGTGGTGTTCCAGCTTCTCATAATTCTCGTTTCTAATGTTTTGATGAAGATGCCTTGATGATTTATTGGTGAAAGTGTTCTAGATGTACAACCAAGGGGGAGCCTAGTCATATGAAAAGGATGCTTGGATGCACAGTCAGGGGAGCATTAGCATTGGGTCGAGTATAATGCATTGTTGGCATTATGTTGGTCTTTGAACATGTTCTTTTTTCTTGAAGTCTTTCTAGTGTTGATCATAAATGGTCATATTTGTAATTTGATGAAAAGGTCTGCTGAGACCCCCCGATGTAAAATTGTAATATTCATCATGTAAGGACTTGTCAAATTTTTTAAACCCACTTGGTTGGGTAGCTTCAGGCCAAATGTGGGAACCCACTTGGTCGGGTACTTTGAGTCTCATATGTAAATCCACTCTGTTGGATATTTGTTGTAAGTATGAGTCATTGGTGATAGGAGTCATTGAGTCATGTACTTTTTTGGAAATTATGTTTGAAGATTCAACATGAACCTGTGTGGACCTTTTGCCACTTCAAGACATACGTATCCGCAAAACGCTTCTTCCACATGAGGAGAAAAGGGGGATAGTATGTTGCTTTTGATCCGGCTTTTTGTTTTGATGTCATGAGAGTGACATGGTGTTTGAATGAAGAGAAAGAATGGTGTCAAATATTTGGGAGAGTGATGGTGTCTTAACAATGTATCTATCTCGTTGTGGTAACCAAACACTCCATCATGGTTTCCATCAAGTCCAAAGGGGGAGATTGTTGGAAATATGATGCAGAGTGCTGTCCTTGATGGCAACCCACTAAATGAAGATAAAGACATGCGACTATTGACATGTGCTGTCCTTAATGCAAACCACCCGATGTAGTTATTATCGTACTCGATGGACTTGGTAGAATGATGCAACTGATGTGATATGATGTTTGTTGACAATATGATGTCGAAAAGTTGTCCTTGAAAGGCAACCCACTTCCGATGAAGTTGTGCTTAAGAGAATATGTTCTCGATGAAGAAAATTATGATGTATCTACAAGTAAAGGCTGCATACAATGAAGAAAGGAATTTAGAATGTGCTCAAAGTATGATGAAAAGAGTATGTCTCTATACACGCGGATCCTCGGTTTCATGTGTTTATAATGCGGAAAATAACGTTCAAGTAGCGTATGGGTAAAAGCGCTCAAAAAGTGCAAAACAAAACGACTATGGTATCGACCCATTGTATTGGGTAATGATCCGCCTAACTGACCCCGTCCAGTAGTTTTTGGGCTCATGGTATTGTTTTGGGCTCTGCGAAACAGTGCTCATGGTATTAAAAAAAAAGGGATAAACCTATATAAGGAGAAGAAATCTGGTCAGCAAAACATATGGGTGCAAGATGTCCGAGCTTGAATGAATACTGGGCGTTAGATCTGAATGGTGGTTACACTTGAAGATAAATCTGAAAGTATGATTCACCAATGATGAAGAAGGACTCCAGATTCAAATGCACTTGTATCTACTAGATCCGCGAGAAGGCCCAGATCCGTGATGAGGCGAACATCTAGTGAGCATCCGGGTCTTCAAGTATGCGGGTAAATCTGAACTGAATATCCGACATGAAGAAGTATGTTGCTTTGTAATGATTGAAGATCTATACGCTTACCACCGCGGAGGAAGCGCGTATATACGCGGTTTTCGCTCGAAGAGAAAGCGCGTATGCGCAATGAAATACACACAGGTATACGCTGGTTCAGGGATCGAAGCACGTATATACGCGACATCGCAAAGGAAAGCGCGTACATAAATCCAGTTTGTCACAAGGGAAGGAAATATCCTGAAGATATGTTCTGGCCGTGTTTCTCGTTTATCCTGGATCCGTATTGATAAGTACTGTTGGTGATGTATGTTTGTGCTTAAAATTATGGTAAGGGTCCAAGCCTGAAAATATGATGAAACGTGGCCTACAAATGTTGTTCTATTGAAGTTTTTGGATCCAAAGGTGAAAATTGATGAAACGTGGTCCATAGAGGTGTCGAGGGTTGTAGCTTCTACTGTGGGTCGTAGCTCCCTTCCGTGAGGGCCGGTAAACGAGAGATCGGGGGTCGTGGTGCCTCCCTTCCAGAGAGGTCAAACGAGTCGGGGGCCGGAGCTCTCCTCCAGGAGAGGCCGGTAAATGAGCGTTGTGTAGGCTCGCGTGCCGGGCTGTCCGCGCTCAAAGACATGTTGTAAGATGTTTTCTCTTTAATAAAATATTGAAGGTCGAAAGAACCATAGCCGGTGGTTTTCTCCGACTTGGGTTTCCACCTGTGTGTAACCTCGGTGTTCATGTGTGATGCTTTGTGTGATGGTTTATTCTCGTTTCCACGTACATGTTTACCGTTTATAGATCATCTAATGAATGAATGATGGAATGATAAAGTGAAGAACTAATGGCATAACTAGATTCCTCGTGTATACGCGAGTTTAATAAAGTTACATCTCTCACAGATATACGCGTGTTCCATGCTTCAGAAAGTAGCCGTATGTGTTTTGAAGTAAGAAAAGTAAAAGATTTGAATATGTCAGCATCATCTACCCCTCTTAGTATTTTTCCCAACAATTGGTATCGAGGGGGTCCTTGTGCGTGCTTGATCACAAAAGGAGATCCGTCGCAATGGGAAGTCAAGAAGGAGAACACCATAAAGCCACCTCTATTCAATGGTAGCTATAACCGATATTCTCGAAGGTACGACAGCATATCCGCAAAGTCTTGCGTATGTATACAATCGTGGAAGAAGGTTATCAATACCCGACAAGAGTTCCTACCGATGCAACCGAAAGAAAGAAGTATGAAATCAATGCCAAAGAAGTTGAATGCCTTATCGGGAAGCATGTCCGAATCGAATTTGCTAAAGTGATGCCTACATTCAACAAAAGAAATATGGGACAAAATCATTCTGGGGCTATGAAGGAGACACAAAGGTAAAAAGTGCAAAACTCCAAACTCTTAGAATTGAATATGAAAATTTGAAGATGCATAGTGATGAGAGTGTTGCCAGCTTTTCTCTTCGTCTCTGGATGATATTGTAAATCGACTGAGAAATTTGGGTGAAACCATAACTGATACTACTGTGGAAAAGGTCTTAAGATCCTTGACTTCAAAATTTGACTCTAAAGTTTCAGCCTATTGGAAGAAAGCGTATCCGCAAACTCTTACTATTGTTCAATTACATGGTACTCGACTTCTTTTGAAATGAGACAAGGAGGTCCTTCTCAAATAAGAGAAGTCGTTTTTAAGGCATCTACAAAAGGAAAGGAAAAGGAAGTTGTCAAAGAATCCAGCTATATATCCGATGAAGAAGAAGTGAATTTCGTGAGAAAGCTCCAACTAGGTACTGGAAGATTCAAAGGTAAGTTTCCCTTCAAATGTTTTGAATGTGGAAAAGTTGGTCACTATGCTGCTAAATGTTCTTATAGAGAAAAACATGGTAAAGGGAAACAATTTGAAAAGAGAAAGAGTTATTATGCAAAAGAAGATGATGAGGTGTCCAGTGAAGATGAAGAAGATTCTGACCAAGATATGAAAGTACTCATGGGCTAAGAAGCAAAGAAGAAGGCTACTCGAAACAAGAAGATACCTCGTAAATCATGTATGTAAAAAATTGAAGAAGATGAACCAGGTATTAATCGTTGTTCTTGTCTCTTACGAATCGCATGTGCAAAGATTATGATAGTGAAAGTGACAAGATGGATCCGTGCTCTCCGACGAACCTCTCCAAATACTCATGGCAAAGAAGGAAAAGAAGAAGGCCACTTGTAATACTTCCTTTGTGCAAACAATAGTGAACATAGTGAAAGTAAAGTTGTGGATCTAGAAGAAGCTATCAAGATCAAAGTTGAAGAACAAAAAGGAAATTGATAAGAAAGATTCTATTCACAAAGAGATGATCTCTCAAATGAAAGATCAAATAGAAATGTTTAATGGACAGTGTGGACAAGTATCAAAGGTTTCACACTTATGCATCCAATCGAATTAAAGAACTAGAAGCAAAAATCAACGATCAAAATACCGATCTTTGAAAAATCAAGCAAGAAGAATGAAGGACTTGAAGCTCGCAATCATCTCTTCGCAAGTGTATCTAGAAGCATCAAGTAAGGAAAATAAGGAACCTCTACAATCATTTGAAAGGGAAGGCCTCTAAAGGTAAATCATCTCTCAAAGAAGATCCGAAAATCAACAAGAAGAATGAAGAAAATGAACAAACATGTGAAGAAAACGAAAATTGGCTGAAAGAAGAGATTCTGCAACCGAAGGATCAAGTAGAAGATGGAAGAAGGGAAAGAAGAAAGCATGACAAAGCAATGTCAAGCCTGGAGGTTGAGCAAACATTCTCGCAGGTAAATTAGAAGAAAAGGTTAAATTTTGAGGTTTCAAGATAGTGCCAATATCTTGGACAATATTCTCGATAATCAAAGGTCTCCTCGCTATCAAACTTGGTCTTGGTTTCCATGAAATCGTTAAAGGAGAATCTAGCTCACAAAGAAGTGCTAAAAATTCAGAGGATGTCAATGCAAACCCGAAGTGTTGAAAGAAACAAAAGATCAACCAACAATCATGAATTCTCAAAGGAATTCATTCAAGAACGTTGAATGTTTTAAATGTCATAATTATGGGCATGTTGCAACAAATTGTTAGAGCGTATCATTTTAAATTTCAAACAAAGAGTTCCTACATAGAAAGGTACTGCTCTTCAAGGGATATTGTTTTTCATGTAACAAGTATGGACATAAAGCACTCGAGTGTAAAAGGAGGAAGATTAGAAATACTCATTATGATTCTTATGTTTATTTCTCTAGCCACATGAGATGTTATGCTTGTAACAAGTATGGACATGTAGAAAACGAATGCAGGATGAACAAGATCTCGGGAAAGCGACAATTTTCAGCATTAATAGCTTGGAAAGCTCAAACAAATTTGGAAAAGGAAGGAGGGACCAATCAGAAATGTGTGAATTTCGACCCCACTCAGCGCTCATCCGCTCTCAAGCTTACTTCTCTCGATTGATCGATAGGAATAATGTGGGATACATTATGAGATTTAGTAATGTATCGTCACAAAGGGAGCAATGTATGATGTCTCTCATGGTTGACGGATTATTCTCGTTATATGTATTTCGACAAGGCATCCGGTGTGAAGAAAAGACAGAACAAAAGGCACTCATAGGAGGAGTGAAGGTGGAAAATTTCTATATTTCACTTTCCATACGCGGGTTCTATGAAACAAAGTCGTATATACGCGAGTTCCATCCTACACAGCCGCGCGTATGCATTGATGATAAGAAAATTTATCTCGTTAGCCGAAGATCCGGAGCAGAGATCCGAAAGGGGGAGCATCGTCCGACCGCCGATGATCAGACCGTTAGCATTATTCGTTTATACTCATGATAATGAAAATGATAAGTGGCGGGTTCTTGTGTTGAAGATTATGGACGAAGCTCCGGTCGTTTTATGATGAAGAGCATTCGTTGTTGAGATGAAAGTCTTATGCATTCGTATTTATACCATCATGCAGACATTGTTGCCGATGACTTGTCGTTGAAGCTGTTTCAGATTGCACTAGTTAAGGAAGAGCACTCCAGTTTAGGGGAGCAACAGTTGAATACTAATGATTGCATCATATGCAATAAGGATCGCTATTCTTTGGTGTTTGTGATACTCATGCTCAAATGATGATGACTTGGTACATGGTTTATTATGATGAGTTTTTGAGCCCTGGTTGCTGATAAGTATCTTTTTTTTTACTCACACATGTGTTACACTGAAAACTGTCACCTTGACATTCTGCTGACCGTATGAGCTCATTATTACTCATACTTCCTCCTTTTGCAAGTCTAATATATCAGCTCCTCATATCAAGCTTCAAAATCAGAAGAAAAACCCTAAAATCCCCCTTAGAATTGGTATCGCACTTTCTCTATGTATCTCCCCCGCGGTCCCGCACCTAAATCTCGCCCTCGCATATGTGAACCACACTGCACGTTCTTTGTGTAATGGGTGCGGACCTCTCGTAAAACATAAAAGGAAAATGAAGATTAAAAAGTGAATTCCGTGAATTCTAAAGATTCGTGACGGGAATTTTTCGAATGGATACGCTTTGAAGTCGGTTCATGCATCCTCTCTTAATGGAGCTAACCCCTTGATGTAAGGAGCTTATCCCTTTGAAGGAGGATTCTATCCCTTCATATTTGGAACTAGAAACCTCCTCTTTTCGATTACAAAAGAGGCCTTGGGTAGCCTCTGCAAGTGAGTTCAAGCTTATGAGATTCAGTTAAATGTCATGAGTTTTAGACTCTGAGTAACTTAAGACTTTCTCAAGGAGGTTAAATCACTCATCCTCATTTGTCTTAGTTCAAAGAGTGCAATGCTTGTCGCAGTAAAGGAAATTCCCCGCTTCTGACTTAGGACCTCGTACAAACATCAAGGCATGTAGGTTGTAAAGGTTTTCTATCTTTAAAGTTAATACAAATATACTCATTTCTCTCATTAAACTCGTCAATTTATGGTTTATTTCGTAAATTCCTCGATCATTATGATAAGTATGATTTATGATAATGCGTTCATAATAAAAAAGTCGCTTTTTTAATCTTTTTCCTCGTTTGTGATTGCGTATATACTTCTAAGGACGTTCTTTCAAAGGGGTAACGGGGAAGGACTTCAACAAAATCAAATAAGCAAGCAAAGCGTTGGATATAAGGTAGGCCTCAGCACCCGTAGAGTGTTTTTATAAATTGCATATGCTTAGAGAGAGATTAGTATAATTGGTTGTTTGTTGCTAGTTACCTTTTGTACTAGAGACCTGGCCTTGTCCGCAAGACTCGATTAATCTACACAACAAAATGGCGACTCCACCGGGGAAGAACTTGTGTTTGTTCTTGGTTCTCTTTGATTTTTGACTTGAGAAAAGATTTCTTTTTCCTGTTTTTGATTGATTCACATCCGTCTCTGGGTGTTTTAAATTTTTTCTGCTTTTGAAAATTTAGGAGTATTTTGAATTTTTCTATCATTTTTGCTAGACCGCACTCGCATAACTCACAAAGGCGGCGCTTCGCACGTTCTTTATAGAATACAAAGCTATGTGACCGCACTCCGTAAACACCGCTACATGTGCTAGACTTCGTAAAAATTTTGAAAAATTTCTAGGTTTCTTTTTTCTCGTTAATTTTTAGATCTTTGGTTTCGCCTGTGACCGGTTATTGTGTCTATCAAGAATTCATTGTTTATGAACTCCAATGTTGTTAGTATTTTGAATGATTTTCAGAGATTTTGCCGATTGGATTATTTTTCCGTTTGGTCTTTGTAGTGATTCAAATTTTCGACAACTGTAGTATCTCGCATCACATAAGATCTCTTTTTGTCTCTTGAATCCGACCTCATTGTGAAAACATCCTAGTTTGAGAAATTAAGCCTTTTTGATTTCTTTGCAAAATCTTCGAAAAAAGAACTTGCTTTAAAGTTTTGATTTTCATTTATTCTTTTGAGTGTTTTGAAAAACATATTTTGAGTGTTTTTGATCTGTTTGATAGATTCTTAGTTTGCTGAACAACTAAGAGAAACATTCATAAAAAACTCTCTAAAAAGCTTTTACTCAAACTTAGATTAGTTTTTTAGATTAGTCTTCATAGTTTTTAATTTTTGTAGATATCTTTCGAAAGAGAATTGTTTTGTAGCTTCTTGTTTGGAAAAGAAAAGAGTTTTTTCTTTGTGAGCTTGAGAAGTTTAATGAAAAAACAAAATGTTTTTCTCTACTTAGTTTTCATGTTTAAAGAAGAAATTTGAAAGTTGCATTCTCTAACTCTTCTTTAGATAGAAAATTCATTGAAAGAAAAAGAATTGAATATCATCATAGGTGCATTTTAGTGTTTTTGGAAGTCGAGTCTTCACATCATACAAAGTTTCATTTCTGCGCCCATTTGACTTAAGAAATTTTCCAAAGTAACGCTTAAATAAAATTCATATCTAGTAATCTTTTTATTTCTAGGGCTCTCATCACCAACATAGCTTAGGCTAGTATCTTGAGTAGAGTAATTAACTCTCCAAGGTAGATAAAACAAACAAGTAGATACATTCGTTTGCAGGGGAAGAATTCCAGTTGTTGCATGTATGCCTGGGAAGATCCTCTTAAAGGAGTTAAGCACGAGATCATATCCGAACCAGTTAGTAATCAATCCTTCTCATTGGGAAATCCATAGAAGATATACACGTATTAAAAACGTAAACCCTGGAGCAAAATTGTCGAGAGCCAAAGGTCACTTGTCGGCAAACCTCGGATTCTCGTTCAAGGAGCCTTCAAGGGGATTGAGCTTCGTTACTTCCGCTTCCTTGCGTGTGTGTCTGGACGTAGGATCGTTCTGTGCATATTTGTTTCAGTTTGGTAACCTTAGAGGCCATAATCTTTAGATTCTTTCCAAGGTGACGCGTGAGGAAGATCCCACCGTACCGGAACGTACGTCGACTAGACTCACTTGGACTCGGGGGGTTCTCTCACTCGAGATGGTTATGTGAAGGAACTTGTGCCAAATTGCTTGGCTACAAAGTTGTCGGGTAACTGTTCCAACCGCTCTTCGTGTTAAAACTCTACTAAGTTGGATTTCATCACCAACTAGTGATTTTAGTGCACGAAAAGTTACTGTTTGTGTGTGGTTTGAACTCTTAGATTTTTTAAGCGTATGATTCAATTGTTTGTTTCTTAGAGACTTTAGGTGTTTTCATTGAAATTTTTCGTTTGCGTGTGATTAGATAATTTTTCATCGTGGCGGAATTGCCGAGACAACTCGTGAGAATACAAGGGAAACTCCCCGAATTTACACCAGTCATCTCTCAAGGGCTCTTACTCCGGTACCCGATACGTAGCCGTAGAATTAGATCACCGTGTCGAAAGCTCGCTATTGTGATACATCCCGATTCATCAAATTCCTACAACAGACGATATTCAAGAACCGATTTCAGTCAAGTCACCGAAAATATTTCTCCCATCGAGAATTATCTCGACGAACCCTCGAAATCTCTTCCGAGCTCGAAACTCGAATCTTCCGTGTTAGAAACATCTTCGTGGATTTATCTCACCAACTTCTAGCGCATCCAAAGTTCACCAAGGGTTAGAAATATCATTACCGAAAATCTTCCTTTCCGGGACTAATTTCTATAGAAGAACTTACTAATCCGTACGAAGATATTCTTTCCCAACTCCTCAATCGTTAAATCTTAGGGAGCGTGAATCTATTTTCTGGGCTGTACCCCTATTCGAACTAATCCCCCGGTATCTTTCTTTAACCGATTTTTTTTTAGAGAATCCGGGTCTCGCTTTTATCCACCTCGAGTTCCATTTCATCCTACACCTGCAGGTTACTATCCATCATCTATTATGGCCGGAGAGTCGTCCATGTTTTCACAAACGCCCGAATCTTTTTTGCGATATGGGTCCTTCGTTCCCGCGGGATATCAGTCTTTGTCCGTACTTTTCAGGAGCAACTCCTCAACCCATCGAAAATGTGTTATCATCTGGTCTGGGTGGACTTAAAATTGAAACGTCGAACGCAAAGTTTTTATGATGTCCGGTAATGTTCCTAATCCTCAAGCTCATGCGCCGCTCCTTCGGGGGTCAACCTCGTGAACTCGCTACCGCTTGGGGGGCAACCCCGTAGTGGTCAATTACCGTCGGGGGCAAAACTCAAGGTGGCCGCTACCACCTCGGGCTCAACCTCAAGGTAGCTTTTTCCTCAGACAACCGTGGATCAATATTATTTTGGAGGGCAACCCCAAGGACAAGACACACTCGGTGTTACCAACCTCAAGGACAAGACATTCCTCAAGGTCAACCCCAAACTCAATATGCTCCTCGTGTCCTCAACAACCCCAACTTTAGTACGTGCCTCAAGGTTATCAACCTCAAGGGCGCACTCAATGCAAGTGGTTACCAACAAATTTTCCGGTCAACCATCCGTTCTCAAGGAGCCGGAACTTTACCTTATTATCAACCCTTACGTTCAAACTCGTGTTTTGGTCCTTACGTTCAACCTTCTTACCGGACAAGACTTCGAATGATGGTGTGGGATCCGTCCCAATATCAACACCACTTTTGGTGCCTAATGTACGCTAATTTTATCAACTGGCCGCCCAATGGTTTCTGGCTCAACTCAAAGAACCCTCGGTCGCGCCCGCCTATTCAAACTCGCACCTAGTTCAGCTTCAATAGGCCGGGCTCAGTGTTGACCTCGACTCCGCCCAAACCGTCGCGACCGCCGCAACGTCCGTTCAACCCCGTTACACCTATTTCCGGAGTGTCCGTAGCCCCGAGTCCGGCTATCCCCCGTATCCGGCAAATCCCCTCAAGTCTCCTCGTACCTCGCTAGGCCTACAACTCGTACTCACGCTCGTATGCCTTCGTGACAATCCGGGTACAAGTACGCTGTTACGAGTCAACCCCGCTTACTTATCAACCGTACCAAGGACACTCGCAATACGGTCCCTATGTTCAGAATCCAAGCCATCGCCCATACCCCTCGGTTATACTTATCAACAACCTCGCATGGTCCGATTCATCCCGGTTATCGTGAGGTTATACAATACCCAATGCTAACCGATTCCTAGTTATCATGGGTATCCACCGGATCCGCTTTGGCTTCTCAAGGTTTTCGGTGACCCTAACCGTCGGCCACCGTTCATCGGCAGAATCCTCTTCCTTTGGACTTACCGCATTTGACGCGCCTTACTAATGATCCTATTTTCTATTATCGAATCGGCCGTCAATGCCTGCTACGTACCCCATACCGTCCCTACCATTCCCCGTCCCGCACAATGGAGGACCCATAACGTGACTCGTGGAACACCGGCCATGCACCGAAAACATCATCATTGCATCCCTCCGAGTATGAGCTCATTTCCTTGAGACATCTCCTTGCAAAAAATCCATGAAAAACAAACCTCTTTGCATCGGCGCGGGTAAGATGGGCCCAAGATTTCCGCCACTCGTGGAACATCGTAAAGAGGTCGCGCCACTTGGCGCCCGTCATAGAGCACCGCGCCACCCATTTTAGGACTCGTTTTTTATATGGATGGCGGAAGCTGAGTTCAAACAAACTCACAACCACCGCCTATCTTGAGTTGGGAGGTTTGGCTACTAGGAGTTCTATGGAAGGGAAGTAGTTTTGCCACCTTCTATGGAACCTTCCTTGTTGATAGGGCCAATCCTACAATAATAGGGATCCCAACTCCCTCCTTCCCCATCTATGCTTCTGCTCGCATCCATGGCAAGCTAGTCTTGGAAGTGGCCGAAGCTTTGCATCCTCCTATTCCCAAGTGCCTTTCAGGTCAAAAGAATCCTTTCCTTTCCCTTAAGGCCCATTCGAGCAAGGAGACCATTGTCACGAGACTGGAGAGGCTTCCCTTTCCCCCGGCGAGCTTTGCGAGGCGTGGACAACCGGAGACCCTAAGGAGGCTGGCAGTCATTTTAACTTGGTTGTAACTTCTATTCGTTTACCACTTTGTCAGATGACTATGATTATGGTTCCACTCTTTTTCCATTATGTTAATGCGAGTAATGTCTTTTCGACCGATGTTTAGTTACGTATGTCGGTTCCTATGTCAGACCGTTTGTTCTTTCTGCAGGGTAGTGTTCATCCACGGAGATCGTGGAAGGATTGTGATCTCGTCAGATCGAAGGACGGGGACATCTTTTTTCGTATCGAGCGTTGGAATCTGTGCAGGTTCTTATCCCAAATCTTTCATTCGTAACCAGAGCCCGCTACCATAGCATTGTTTGTTTGTTGCTAGACCCCCGCCGGGCTAGTAGGGATCGCCCGTCCGCCAGAGGGGATTTACCTTCTCAACAAATTGGCGATCGACCGGGGAGCCGTCCGGTTTTCCTTGTCTCGCTTATGATTGGTTCGCTTCGATTGTTTCTCCTTGCTTCGATGAACCTTCTGGGTTGCCCTTTCATTATTTTAGCCTTGTGGTTTGCTTAGCTTGTGTTGGTCTTTTTCTCGATTAGCTTGTTTTTTAGTTTTTGGCTGAAGAATTCGAATCGGCGCGGGTTTTTACTCGCTGGGCCGCGCCACTTGGCGCGTGTTGCATTTGTCCCGTTCGCGCCACCCTACTGGCGCTAGCGCCCGCGGTTGGCCAGCCGCGCTCACCCCGTGACTTTTTTTTGAATTTCTTCAATTTTTTTTGGCTTTCGAGTTTTCACTCAATACTTTTCTTCTTGATTTCCTGATTGTTTGAGTGCATTGGAGCCTCGGTTTGGATCGGAATTCACCGTCATCCTTCGTTGTTTGCCTCTATCTACCTAAGCCACGATTTGAGCCCTAGGGCATCTAGTGGCATAGTGAATCGAGCCCTCCTTGGGAGCTTTGGTATCTTGATTGTCCCCGTCGACTTGTTGCTTAACCCTCCATGCCCTCTTAGCAAGATTTGATTGTTTTGTTGCGTCTTTGGGTGTTTGTTCGTTCTTTCATCCAGATTCGTTTTGCCTCGCTTTCGGGACCCGCATCACACGGTCCATTGGGGTGTTTTTTGAGTCTTTCTTCGATTTGGAGAGACTTTGGGTCGATTTAGAGATTTGCTGTCAGTTTCTGGTGAGTGAATGTTGTTTGCTTTGCTCTCTTAGTTATCATTTCTCTAATTGTTCCTTTTGTTGGGCAGCCACATTGTGTCATTAGACATTGGAAAATTTTAAAAAAATATAATCTCTTTTGCTTCTTAATTAGTGCAAATTGTCATCTTTTCCGTATCACTAGTGATTAGTGTTTGAATGAAAATGTGCAATTGCATTAGTTGCATTAGAGACATTTCTGTTTGTATTCCGTTCATTTCGTTTGTATTAAAGCTCTCAACTCTCATTTAACTAGTTTTCATCGAACGAAATGTTGCATCGTGGCATACTGCATTTAGGAGACACTACATACGATAAGGTCTGAAATTGAAACTTAATTGAAGATCAATCAGAAAATTTATTCAATTAACCTAAGGCAAGATTAGAACTTAACGAAACACATTTAGAAGGTTCAGGGCTAGAGACGTGTTCCGCGTCGTTAAACCCAGCAAGGCACCGCTGTCACCGTTGGCTTTTGACACCGCCAGTACCGACTTCTTGCGCTCCCCGTACCGTCACGCATATAAAGGGAGACCCCTATAGGTTTTCAACTTTATCCAATAGTAGCTTCAGTTCCGCCGCCCGTACCCGTGATACACCGAACACAGATTCGGGGAGACTACCCGCACGTACGGGAAAGTCCTTGGTCGATTTCCTCTCGTTTCATTATTGAACCAAGGTGTATATTGCAGCTCACGGATATTTGGTACACACTTTGTTTAGTTTTTCCCCTCGAGCAATATTTCCTGTCTTTCGACTCCCTAAACTTGAAAAGACCGTCAAGCGCCTTGTCCTTTCACGCTTGTGTCAACTTCCGAAATATAGAGTCATCTTTTTATCGTTTCTCGACTTCTTAAAATATGAAACGGTAGAACTTCTTATTTTCCAATGTGGTAAAATTAATCGCCCACGATTTCGCCGACTCATTTGGGGACATCGCTCGCTCGACCGTTTTTTGATCGTGTCTTAACTCGTTTTCAGCCCGTGTGTGGTTTTTGAGTTTGATGGCAACTCTTTTTCGTAGTTTACCAACCAAGGAATCCCCTCGAAGGGAATCCCGGTCACTCTTCTCCTTGGAAACGTTGAGCCCTTTATGGGCGGCGACGTTGTCCTTCCTCGGGATAACCGTTGGGTTGCCTGGCCCGGTTGTTCTCAACCCTCGTCGTTCCAAATGTCTCGCCATCGGTCAATCGCTCCTCCACCCGAACCACATCATGTTGATTCTAAGGTGGACCTCTCCCCTCTTCGCCCTGCCGAGTCCTCCTCCTCTTCGCCCGGGTGAAAGTCCGGATTCGAGTAACCAGGCTAAGAAGAAGAAGAAGAAGACAAAAGAAGAAGAAGTCTCGATAAGCGACATTAAAAGTGCCGCTATTGCTCCCCGAAACGTCTCTTCTTGATAACCCTTCCAACCCTCCTCGAAAGTCAAGTTCCCCCGCATGTTGTGCACGGGAGACCATCTTCGCAGACTCCGCCCGGCATTCCCAAGGTACTCGAAGTATGGTCCAAATCTGCCGCCCACCGTTGTCTTTGGCTTCCGGAGTCAAAGTTGGGGCACCGGTAAGGCTCCACAGTTGTGGTAAGATCACCAATCCCCGTGTAAGTTGTGTGAAGGGCACCATGCTATTCACCTTTGTCTGGCATGGGATGAAGCCAAGCGAGTTCGACAACTCGATCGTTTCTACACCACGCCTCCCCGCCGGTTATAAACAACTTTCTTTGAGTCTTCCACCCACGATGCCTGCATTGGTCAAGGGTCATCCTTGGCTCCATCCCACTCCTCCGCAAATTCGCATTCGTAATCCGTTCCGACCAACCATCGTCGGACGGCCGAGCTAGCCCCGGCTCGCGGTGCACTGTGTCTTTTTTGTCGAGAGTGGATCTCACACCCCTCATGTCCTTCTCGTCTCTTCGCATTTCGTGCTTGAGAAAAGATTCTCCCGTCCTCGTACTTCAAGAAGCTCCTCCTCCGCCGCCTACGATGGAGGCTACCGAGGATATTCCTCTCGCCTTCGAGATGGAGGTCATGGAGGATGCTTTTCTACCGTAACATCGTGGGAAGACCTTCGCTTGTCGATGGTAGCCTCTCCGAGTAGTTTGGTCGCTCTCTTTGACCTGAATCGACGCAGGTGACGCCTTTCCATCTTATGTGCCTTTCGAGATCACAAGACAGTGCTCTTGTCCGGTCAAAAAATTTTGGAAGACCATTATAGACAGAAGGCGCCTCTCGTTAGTATTCCGTCAACTACCCGGCAAGCTGTTCGCCGCCGCTTGCGCCCGTTACCAGGACCGCTCACTTTTGGCCGGTATGACGAGTCAACCGTTGGGGATCCTTCCAAGGTTACTCCGTTACTTTGGGAGGAAAAAACCGCTCATATGGACGTGATGGTTGTTCCGTGCCCCTTGGATTTCAATCGCTCCCGGGGCGCGATTACACCTATGCCATGGGAGCGCTTGTCTCCTCCCCTTTTTCGTGTGGCCTCGTTTTCCACATGAAGGACTAGATTGTGACCATTGATCGACTGTCGTTCTTGGTCCTTAATGTGGCATCTCGGGTCCGCCATCACCCTCCCCGGTTTCTATCCACCCGTTGTATCTCGCTCCACCGCAGTCAACTATGTGGCTACTTACCCCGTGCCCGTGCTTCAAAGGATGATGCCGTTGTGCATAATGTGTCAGTATCAAACTCGATCGGTGATGTTTTTCTTCCATCGGGAGTGGAACTTGGAAGCGATGACTTCTTGTTCATTATGATGAAGTCATCGGAGCAGTAGTTCCTTGTCTTCGTGTCAAGCTCCTTAAAAAAATGAAACAAGGTTCGGAGCAGTTCCTTGTCTTGTGTCAAGCTCCTTAAAAAATGAAACAAGGTTGTCGGGAAAGACAGTTCCTCGTCTTGTGTCAAGCTCCTTAAAAATGAAAACAAGGATGTCCGAGGATAGTTCTTTTAATGTGTCAACCTCGTTAAAACAATGAAACACGTTCCCGTTCAATTCGAGTCTTTGATAAGATCTCGTAAAATCCCGGGCTCTAGCTCCTTTTTCTTTGATCTTGTACTCTGAACCTTCACCCCATCTCGCTTTTCATATGGACCGAAGCTTGGGGGCATGTACCTCGAATTGAGTCACCATGTCAGTATGCTTAATATCAAGCATAGTTTGTTTCCGTTTCAAGCTTGTGTAAAAATGAAACCGGTTTCAAGCATAGTTTATCTTTGTTTCAAGCTTGTGTAAAAATGAACCAACTGCCAGTAGTTTCCTGATTTCAAGCTTGTGTAAAAATGAAACCATGCCCATTTTACCTCTTGTGATTGCCATTTCCACTTCACTGCTTTTGTCGCATGAGCTCCCGGTTTTCTCACTCCATCGTCATTATCTCGCTTGGCCGATCATATGCCTTCACTTGGTTGTTTTACCTTTTCCCGAGGAACCGCCGCGATGAGTGGTCTTGTTAGCCACCTCTTAACCTTTATTTGTTTAGAGAAGTTCCACCGTCATCGAAATCCGGCTTGCTACCATTTATACCACTCGTTCCTCCAGGAGGAGTCATCTTTTTTAGCTTCTTTCCGACTCTCTAAATATGAAAAGATCGCCGAGGCCCTTGTCGTTTCGATCTCGTTAAATTGGACACTCTAATCGACATCTACCCAAGATAAGTTTAACCCTTTTTCTGCTGGGATAGATTGATTACGAAAGGAATACCCTAGCCTATCGCGACTAGAGGTTTTCCCGATATTGTTTTCTCTACCTTTTCGATCTCTGGGAACTATTTGGCTTAAAAGGACTTGTGGGAGTTTTCTTTTCCGCCGTTCTTTTCAAACTCTCTAAAACATGAAAAGACGCCGAGTTCTTCCTTTGTCGACTCTCGTTAAACCCCGATGACATTGGATTTCGTCGAAATGACGTTCTCCGAGTTTCTCCTTCCTAGGACTCGTTAAATGCACTAGGATGGATTTCCCGCCCGAAGGGCGGACTTATATTAACAAGCATATGCTATCCTCTTCAAGCTTGTCATCAAAAATAATTGGGGTACTCGCCGTAAATGGTGGGGAAAAATGGAACCATCGTCGTTATCGCTGTATGTCGCTCTTGAACATGGCACTTGTCTCGGCATTCGTGTCGGGTTGGGGACATCTCATCTCGTTGTTTCACTTTTGCTTCCATGGGTTTGGGTAATCTCTTTTGGACCTCTCATCCGTTCACGGCTTCGTCGCCATGACCTTTGATCTCGTTGATGTCAACACTGCCAAGTCCATTGCCGTGTCAGTTATATGTCCAAGAGAAGTTGGCCTCGGCGAATATCAACCTTCCTCCTCGTTTCTCATATGATCCTAATTCACAACAAAACATTATGTTCCTCTCCGTCTCGTGTCGATGATGTGGGAATCATTATGGCCCACCTTCGACTGAAGATCACTTCGTCGACTTCAACTCATTATCCGTGAAGTTGGTTCAGAGACTCGATGGTACCTTGGGGCCTCGCATGCCTTAATGGCAAAGTTCGTCGCATTCGACGAGAGGTTTTCATGGCCGACCTCCGATCGGGTGATTCCGCGGGTGTTCGACGCCGCCTCATTTATTCACACGCCGTGGATTGTACCGCGTAGTACCTGAGGACCATTGTCATTATTGGTGGTTCCTCTCGTCATAATCTGGCCATCATTGGTCGGCAATCGTGCGATGTTCTTGCATGTTCGACACCGCCTCACATATTCGCGTGCCAGAACTTGTACTTATTTGGGTCGAGATGGAGCGCAAGACCTCGGATTGTGTCCGTTGTAATCCGTGCCGCGATTGTGGATTATTGTCATTATGTACATGACTCAATGATTGGATGGTCGCGACCATACCTCGAGTCTATTTGTTGGATCTTAGTTGGATGGCTGCGCCCCATACCCCGGATCCGGATTATAGCATACCGTTCGGATGGGTCGCGTCCATACCATATATATACATCATGTACTTGAGATACGCTGTATCCGTTCGTGCAGTTTTCCACACGGCGGGCCTTCGCTTGGGATAGCCTCGTAAAGCATTTCACCCCTTCTCTCTCGGGCCTCATGCTTTCAGTATCCGTTACACAAGAATTTGTCACCGTCTTACCATTCCCCGTCCTTAATAATGGAGGACCCATAACGTGACTCGTGAACACCGTCATGCAATCGAAAACATCATCATCACATCCTCGAGTATGAGCTCATTTCCCTTGAGACATCTCCTCGCAAAATCCATGAAATCACTTCCTCTTTTGGTATCAAGGCCGGTAGGACAGCTCAGCACTCGCGCTCTACTCGGTGGAAATATCAGAAAGAGGGTCGCGCCACTTGGCGCTCGTCATAGAGCAAAATAATCGCGCCACCCATTTTAGGGACTCGTTTTTTATATATGGATGGCGGAAGTTGAGTTCAAACAAACTCACAACCACCGCCTATCTTGAGTTGGGAGGTTTAATACGGAGTTCTATGGAAGGGAAGTAGTTTTGCCACCTTCTATGGAACCTTCCTTGTTGATAGGGCTAATCCCATAATAATAGGGATCCCAACTCCCTCCTTCCCCATCTATGTGCTTTTCTGCCTGCATCCATGGCAAGCTAGTCTTGAAGTGTCAAGCTTTGCATCTCCTATTCCCAAGTGCCTTTGTGTCGAAAAGAATCCTTCCTTTCCCTTAAGGCCCATTCGAGCAAGTGCAGACCATTGTCACGAGACTCGGAGAGGTTTCCTTTTCCCCCGGCGAGCTTCTTTATGCAGGCGGACAACCGGGATCCGCGCGAAGGAGGTCACAAAGGTCGAACTTGTCAGAATCTCTATTCGTTTACCACTTTAATAGATGATCATGATTATGGTTCCACTCCTTTTCCATTATGTTAATGCGAGTAATGTCTTTTCCGACCGATGTTTAGTTACGTATGCCGGTTCCTATGCTTGTATCCGTTTGTTCTTTCGTGTGTGTGTTCATCCACGGAGATCGTGGAAGGATTGTGATCTGTCAGACCAAGGACGGACATCTTTTCTCGCATCGAGCGTTGGAATCCGTGTAGGTTCTTATCCCAAATCTTTCATTCGTAACTAGGAGCCTGCGTCATAGCATTGTTTGTTTGTTGCTAGACCCCTGCTGGGCTAGTAGGGATCGCCTCTGTCCGCAGAGGGGATTTACCTTCTCAACAATGCCTCATAAGTTGCCCAGTGACATACCAAAATTTGAAGGTAAGTCAGGAGAAGATCCATCAAATCATGTGATGACGTATCACCTTTGGTGTGCATCTAATTCTATTATTGATGATTCGATTCGCTTACGTCTTTTCCAAAGGACACTCATAGGTCTTGCGCCCAAATGGTACATTGAGTTGCCACGAGGCTCGTTTCATACTCTACCAAGTATAAACGTTCTTCTTAACTCATTTCCGTCAGTTCCGCCGATACGACAATGGCACGTAATTATTAACTTCACTAAAAAACAATCTACGTCCACGTATATTTCGATCATATTCATGAGTGGCGACGAGACGACGTTTGGTGAAGGTTTATATTCGATCAAATTTTGGCACGGGTTTGTAAAATCATCGCCCAAGATCACCGAAGATGTAGCTAAGGCTGGTGTTGTTACTCAAGAGCAAGTAATTGCTCGAAGTTTCCGCACCTAGACCTCGTCTCTCATACGCAACAGTACTTTACATGAAAAAATTCCTGATTTACCCAAACAAGGTCAAACAGTCGCTTCCTCCTCCGTTATGGTCTCATGCCGCCGACGGTATGATTGGTACAAAGTGTTCCAAAAGTAAGAAGAAATCCTCAAAGAATTCTTCTCCAATCATAACTTTACCCGATTCCCCGAAGGGAGAATCCTCTCAAGAAGTTTCTCGCCGACAGCCTGTCGTTGAAACATCTACGGCAAAATAAAAAACCGTGTAAAAAGAAAGGAGGAATAAAAAACAAGAAAAATTCGAAAGAGAAAACAAGACAGAAGAATCCAATGATGAGAAACGTAAACCTCGTTATCCTTTCTTTCATTTAGAACAAGATCACTTTCACGAAAGAATGCCCATCGAGAAGAGGTTACGAAACTCATTAAAGGATCGCAACAACCCGCTCGTCTTGAAGGATCCTTTCCCGCTCAAGATAGCAAGATGATTGGTTCTTCCTCGACCACTTTATAAGAGCCTATTATGATGATGTCTCATGTAAGGGTTGCGACGCGATCGCAAGATTACGGTTCTAAGAATCCTGCTGATGGCAAAGAAGGAGAGTCTTCCAATGCCAACGCATCAAATACAACCTCCCGTTTCCTGTCCGCGCGTATCGAGAACAAAATCCAGACTTGATAATCAAGCCGCTCGCTAAAGGTGTTCTTCGTAAATCGCCTTTCAATCCACATGAAGTAGAGCTGCTCAATTACAACATTGTTGAAGATTTAGCTATTTCTCCTTCAAGAATGTCGGCTTTGGAAGTGTCGTTACCGTGTCCAAAGACAGTCATAAATTGTTATTGTCTCCGCCATAGGAGCCGTTGATGTTCATGATTCTAACCTTATAATCTTCGATTTAGAAACTAGTACACCACGTCTTCCTCATCAAATGGCTTTCCGTATTCCAAATGTTAGTCAAAAAACAGACCTATTTTTCGGATCGTGATTGATGAGGGAGCTTCAACGGTATTATGTCGCTTCAAAGGTTGGAAATCTCTTGGTTCTCCTACACTTAACCAATCTCCGATACCCTCTAAAAGCTTTGATGGTCGCAGGTTTTCAACCTTATGGTATTTTGCAGGATTTACCCATAGGGGTTGAAGGAAAAAATTGTTAATCTAGATGTGGAAGTGGTTGATGCCCCCAGATTACAAGTAACCTTCTACCGGGTCGTAGTTGGTCTTATGCTATGACTCGTTGTCCTTCGGTCTTTCGACTTATAAAATGCATATCAAGGAAGGATCGTGACAATAGATCGCTAACTTATTTTTCGTCGTACCCACTTTCATGTAAACAATCCGCATGTTGGTAAAACGACTATCTCTTATAAGGATGCTGGAGCAGGTTTGGTTAAAGATTCTCAGTTTGCTAGGAACTTTTTCCTTTCCTCCTCCTAACGTATCGTCTTCTACCGCAACTATTCATATGATTTCGTCGTACACAGCGAGCACCGATGATCCTGATTCTACCTTCGTAATCCGAGATAGATTCATTTGATGGCGCGATGCCTTTGAGTCCATTTGAAATTGCGTACTCGACCGTACGCCCTTTTTCCAACACCTTTCAACCAAAATCGATCCAATGAATGGGATCCAAGAGGAACCGGCTTATTTCTGTAGTTCGCACGCAACGACATTTCGAAATTGTTCATACAGATGAGAAAATTCGTGAGTTTTTCGTCTCATGATGATTTACCATGGGAAGATCTCTCCATCATAGGTCTTCATTTACCGAATTAGATCATTTTGAAAATGATTTCGCTTCAATTTTTACCGCCGAATATGTTAAGGAACCTCGTAATCCATTGAAAAAATCGATTCTGGAGTTAAATTTAGAAAACATATTCAGGAACGGTTCCAATTGACATTTCAAAGAAACTAGGAATAATTGAAAACATTCATATAGGTGCTTTCGTTGTTCGTACGAAGAAATTGCATCTTATAAAGCCCTATTTCAAGAATTCCGTGACGTGTTTGCCTCGGTCTTACGAAGAAATGCTGTGAATCGATCCATCGATCGTAGTACATGAAATTAAGACTTACCCGGATGCTAAACCCTGCTCGTCAACGATTACGTCAAATACATCCTAGAAAAGTCGGCCGCTATAAAAGTCAAGTTGAAAAATTACTGAGTGTGGATTCATTTATCCAATTCCTTTAACGGATTGGGTATCGAATATTGTTCCCTCATGGACTAAAAAACAAGGAACAATAAGAGCATGTATCGATTATAGGGATATTAATCGAGCGTGTCCAAAAGACAATTATCCAACTCCCTATATCGATCATATAACTGACGATTGTGCCGAGTGAACTTTTTCCCTTATGGATGGTTTTTCCGGCTACAATCAAATAAACATACCCCCGCATCAACCTAAAACAGCCTTTCATTTGTCCGTGGGGAACGTTTGCCTATTGTAAACTACCTTTTGGACTTAAGAACGCCGGAGCAACTTTTCAACGGCTATGTCTTATGCGTTTCATGACATTAAGCACATTGTTCAACCATATCTTGATGATTTACCCGCTCATTCATTACGTAGGGCCGATCATCCCACTCATTTACGAGCAATTTTTATGAGATGTCGGCATTATCGGAGAAAGTTGAATCCGCATAAATGTGTTTTTCGCAGAATCGTCGTTTAATCGGGATTTGTTGTCTCAAAAATCGTGCATTCAGAAAGCCGATCCTTCGAAGGTCGAAGCTATTGTTAAATTGCCTCCTCCTTCGACATTGCGCTCAACCCGTGCCTGTGAAAGCAAACTTTTACGTAGATTTATTCAACTATGCCGAGCTTGCAAAGGGTTTTACCCGGTTGTTGAAACAGACGTTCAGTTTTTTTGGGACGAGGTCGCCGAACGATCTTTTGATGCACCAACACGCGTTTGACTCCATGCACCGTTATTGCATCCTCCCAACTGCCAACCAGGATTACTTTCCGTATCTCGCTTCTCATTCCACTATTGGGATGGTATTAGTTCGTAAAGAATCTCACAACGAACATGTGATTTATTATCTTAGTCGAAATTTGAATCCGACCGAAATCAACACACACATGTGGAGAAATTGGCGTTGCGGTACCGTTCGTCGTCCAACGTTTTCGACATTACATATTGTTACGTAAAACTACGTAATTTCTGATTGCAACCCCATGATGTATATTTTGACCGTACAATTGCTAGGGGGCAAGTATTCTAAATGGATAGTTATCCTACAAGAATTTGACTTGGAATTTGAGAAATCCAAGGCAAAGAAGTCTTTGGTTTTCAAACTAATGTGATTTTTCCTCTACCGATATTGAAACAAAGGCGTAATAAATCCATTGTGGACGAATCTTTGTTTCTACCGCACGCTTGATCCATGGTATGGGGATATTATTGTATATCTCCAAACCCAATATTTTCGGCCCGAATTTCAAGAACTCAAATATCGTGAAAATGCTTCAATCCCAACAATATAATATCATCAAGATACTTCATCGACGAGGAGCGGATTCTGCTTTTCCGACGTTGTTTAACTCAAGAAGAAGCCGAAAAGGTACTCAATGATCGTCATTCCGGAGCATGTGGCGGTCATATGTCCGGGTATGCCACCGCCTAAAAGATATTGCGAAAGGTGTTATTTTCTGCCAACATTATTTAAAGATTGCATTTATGCGTTCGGAAATGCCACAACTCCGTCGCATTTTTGATAGAAAAATGCGCGCGCCACCCGCTCCTCTTCACCCTATAATTGCTGTTGGTCCATTTGCAAAATGGGGTATCGATTTTATCACATGTAACCCTCACTTGGCCTAGGGGCATGCCTATATTATTCGCCGTAGATTTATTTTACGAAATGGGCCGAGGCGATGCCTACATATTCACCGACGGCAAGATCGTCGCAACATTCGTGTTCAATCACATAATTGCTAGGTTTGGTGTTCCTCAAGCTATTATTACGCATCATGGAAGTCATTTTCTAACATCATGATGACTCTAACTAACAGAACAACTTGGCCTACGCCACGATAATTCCACTCCAGCTATCCACAAGCAAATGGCCCGGTTGAAGCTAATAATAAAGCTTAGTCACCATGATTAAACGAATCATTGGTATTCACAAGACGAATTACATTCCATGTTATTTTCGCTTTGGGCATATCGAACCCCGCCTCAAAACATCAACGGGTTTCCACTCCTTTTCAACTAGTTTATGGCTTTGCAGTCGTGCTACCAATTGAATGCGAAACACCGTCATTAAAATTAGCCATAGAATTACTTCCGGCCTACGTTCGAAGAGGAAAAACGTTTCTTGTACTTGGCCTAATTAGATGAGAATCGATTAAGTGCCGCAATAGCAACCAGGCTCATGTTAAAAGGATAAAAGCTCGCATGATAGAAATGTGACCCCCTCGAAATTTTCTTGCAGGAGACCTAGTTTTACTTTATGATCAAGCCAACGACAAGCTAGGAGCCGGAAAATTCGTGCCTATGTGGCATGGTCCTCATATCATGAAACGAAAGTTAGCAAAAGGGGCCTATGAGTTAGCAGATTTTGATGGTGTCCCTTTAGATAAACCCGTAAATGGGCTTTATCTAAAGAGATATTACGCTAAAACAAGGTGTGGAGACTTTTTTCGTTAGTTTAGATTTCTTTACCGCCGGTGTGTTTAGATTAGCAAAGTGTGCCTAGTTTATAAGTGTGTTTTTGTCACCATGACCGTTATCCTAGTTTTACCTCTTGGATATTGCGTATGTCGACGTCTCTTCAAACTTACTGGTTTTGTCGATGGTGCTTGTCGTAGTAATAATGGAACATTTCTTCCGGGGCAATTTTTTGGTTATCTATTCACCCTTCCGACGAGTTAGTATCCATGCATGGGGTAAGCCTTGGTCAAACAACAAATAACATTACGTAGCATAGTGCGGTGTTGATTGAGTTATTATCTGAGTCCATACTATTTGGAATTCGGAGTTTGATTGTAAGGTTGGATTCCGAACTTGTTGCACATACCATCAGGGTTTATACCATTAGGGAAATCCGGTGTTATTACGCTTATTTTTGAGAGTTCGTCTCTTGGAACGTGAATTTGATTACATTGAATATCAGCATATTCCAAGACGTTTAAATACATTAGCAGATTCAATTGCTTCTAGTATGATAAATAGACATTTGCAATAATTAAAAGCAGAAAACAAACAACATTCATTCATGTAATGGCAGATAGTCAAGCCAAAATAGTGATATATATATCATAGGAGTGTGTTCAAAAATATACATCGTCTTCGATCATAGGTTGAAACACTTCATGATCGGCAAAAATGACAACACAAAAGTACAAAATGAGTTCACATGATCATCTCATCACCGATGATGATTCCATAGGAAATAAATCGCTCGAGCCACCCCGCACAGGAACCTTCGAAAGGTCCTGGGACTCCAATCACACATTCGAAGCCCGAGGGGGATATCATCTATGCTCGGTTTCTCGGTATATCTAGAGTCAAGTGTTCTAGATGATGTTCCAAATTTTATCAAAATTTCTATCGATTGGCCTGGCCGGGGTCAAAAGTGGCGCAATCGGTTGTTCTCTCGAAAGGTTGGAGATGAGCCGGACGTTGTGGACCCAACATCCGTATTTGAAAACTTTTGGTTATTAGTTTTCTAAGACGATAAAAAATTAAAAAAATTTAGAACTTAGCAAAACGTTGAAAATGTTTTACCCGAATCGTCCCACCGTTCCCCCCCCCCCCCCCCGGCAGGGAGAGACATCTCTCTTATCTCCGCGGAAATCTATCCCCGCGTATGGAAAATCCTCTATCGTAAAAATTGCGATCCACTCAATGAAAATATGAAGCAGAATCGAGACAATCTCGCGTGCCCTCGATAGCATGACGAGCCATCGGGCGACTCAACGAACCCATTCTTGGGTTCTCGAAGTCGATCGGCATCAATCGAAATACTCGTGGAGCTTAATCCAGGAATCCTCTCCAAAGCAAAAGAAACGACAATGGAACCATATCCAAAGTTTTTTTAGTTTCCCGGTTTTTGCTTCCGGTAAGTTGGCCTTTTATATTTGCCAACACAGTTTTCGCACCAAATTTTGGATGGTGCCGCGAAAATGTACCACAAAGAATGCGCATTCGGGAACCAAAATAGCTACATGAAGCGTGCACTCCCAATATACAGTTTGCAATGTTGAATGCTATAACTTTTAGTTCGTACGTATGATATGTTTCCGATGTCAATCCGTTTGTCCCGAGGATCCGCCCCCGATCATTGCAAAATTCGAGTTGAAGACTAGCGACAGGCCTGCCACCTCGGCCTAGTCCCAAACAAAGATACATGTTCGCCCTCTTGGAAAACTACCAAAAAAGCATATATCCTCCACCAATTTCGAGTCGGTGGCCACTAATGAAGAAACACCGGTCCTCCACATGCCATCGTCTACCAACCATGTTAAGAGTTCCACTTGTGCCTCAAGCGTAGATGGCCTTAATTTGTATAAGCGCATGCTTATAATGCCCTTTGTGTGGGCAAATGGAGTATTGCTGTACCTTCATCCACTTCCTCATGTTCTCTTTCTCGCCAAATAAGCATCTTGTTAACTCGCAACACAAAATAAGGCATATTAGAATGATTTTCATTTGGAAAATTTTAAGGCAATTTGAGAAAACCGTGCTTGAATTTTAACTGCTGGTACCGCACCCGCCTGAAATGCAGCGTAGCTCTCGCACGCGAGGTGTGTGCTTTTCGGGTGGCAGCACCCCATTTTTTCCCGTCTCGTAAAAATCCGGGTCCGTGTGCAACTCCGTGTCCCGCCGTACCCCGCGAATATTTTTGGACCCATTTTTGCCCTAAAAAATCAAACTAAAGCCTAAAACGAAATTTAAACGGATGAAAAACAAGATAAGGAGGTCGTGGATTACCTCGAATACGATTTTCGATCTCCAACGGTTGAATTTTCCGAATCTTCACGGGAACTTTTTATCCAAAAGCTTTTTACTTTTCACTCGCAAATCGAACTATGAAATGAAATAGAAAAAGTCCTTTTATAAGTTTTTCGAATGAATGAATTGTAAATTTATTTATTTTTCACTTTAAAAGGACATTTTTGAAAAGCATTTTTATTTATCTTAAACAAAGCGTGTAATGTTTTGAGTTTTTGTGTTATAAACAGATTTTGAAATAATCATTTTTCAACAAAGAGCATACTTTTTATCACTTTTTCGACTTTTCAAAATTTTACGAAAAAGCGAAACTTTGGAGTCCTCTTTAAGCCCTTTTCAGACTCTCTTAAATATGAAAAGATTGCCGAGTACTGACTATTTCAACTCGTTAAAGTAAATGAACAGTCATTCCGTCAAGATAAGTTATCCCTTTACTTGATCGAAATGGACTATTTACGAAAAGGTATACGACTAAATATGTTTGGTTAGAGTTCTCTCCCGCATTATTTTATCCTTTTTCGCTTCCGAGGAGACTAAATTTACGAAAAAGAACACCCATGGAGTTTTCTTAAGTTTTTCTTCTGATTCTCTAAACCGAAACACCGAGTTTCTCCTATACCGGACTCGTTAAAACTTAATAAAGAAAGGACCCGTTTTTAATTTTCACCAGGAACGAACCACTCCCTTTTCTTAGGGTCTGTCAATTTAAACTTGTTGACTCAATTCGAAGGGTGAGCTTACAACCAAGCAAATGTTATCCTCCCCAAGCTTGTCAAAAATAAAGAGGTACTTGCCGTAAAATGGTGGGGGAAAAGAGAGAAAATGAGCATGTTTGTTGTATTTTAAATTGTCCGAAAACCTTACCGACCACTCTTGGACACGATAATTTATATTCACCGGGGTTGGGAAAACTTTGCTTAATGCTTAATCAAACCATTGAAAATTTTCGGGCCCAGCTTCGGGTATTAGCTTTGAGTCAATTGTCACCTTTCGTGCCATCTCATGCGTGTCGTTATGTGTCCAAGAGAACAGCTCAAATAAACCATTCATCCGCAAAAATATTCGTCATCCATCATCGACCATCCCCGAGTCGGCCCTTGCCAACATATTTTCAAAACTTGATCTATGATTTCGTGCTGTGGGCTTGTTTCACGACAGATCGCTTTCTATCGACATCAAGACATTATCTAGGAAGTTGATCCGTAAATCGTCGTACCTTGAAATCGCATGCCCCCAATGGCAAGCCGCTCGACGATAGGTTACATCAATGACCTTCGATCGAATGACTCCGTGACATGTTCGGAACACTTCGGGCCATTCATTCATACGTGACCGAAGATCAGTACTTTGAGAGCCATTGACATTACTGGTGGTTTCTCTCACACTTGTTGGGTCAGCTCACATCATCGACCGGGTAATCAAGTGGTTTCTACCATGTTCGACTTCGACACATTCATTCACATGGATAGAATCGTACTGCCCGAGATGCCATGAAAATCAAGACTTCGGATCTAGTTTTTCCACCATCCGGTGTCGCGAGGAATTTTGTTGTCGCTCCATATACAATAGATTCTTGATAAACAGACACGCATCCATACTGTCTACATATATCCGTACTATGATGTATTCAAAAATCATTCCTATCGCAGAACGATTTCCGCTTAGTTTACAGTTAGTTTTTATCCGAGTATGGGAATGCCTACCCTCAAAGGATGATACATACATGTATATATTTTGCATTAGAATGTTTTTTACAGTGTACCGACCGGGGTGTCCGTGATGTGATCTTTGAAATGATAAAGTATCGCACTCTTCATATATGACAAGATTGCCACTTTCTATCTATTACAGACTTTTGGTGACTTAGGGGGGCAATTTGTTACACCGAAAACCACACCTTGACATTCGCTGACCGTATGAGCTCGCCATTACTCATACTCTCCTCCTTTTTGCAACGAATATATCGGCCCTCATATCAAGCTTCAACCGAAGAAAAAAAAACCCTAAAATCCCCTTAGAATTGGTATCGCACTTTCTATGTGTATCTCTGCGGTCCCGCACCTAAATCTCAGCTCGTATGCTAACCATACCGCACGTTCGTGTAATGGGTGCGACCTCTCAGTGTTACAAAAGTAGAAAAATGAAGATTAAAAAGTGAACGGTGAATTCTAGAAGATTCTAGACGGGAATTTTCGGAATGGATACGCTTTGGAAGCCGGTTCATGCATCCTCTCTTAATGGAGCTAACCCTTGATGTAAGGAGCTATCCCTTGAAGGAGGATTCTATCCCTTCATATTTGGAACTAGAAACCTCCTTCCTTTCACTATAAAAAGAGGCCTTGGGTAGCCTCATGGAGTTCGCTATGAGATTTGAAGTTAAATGTCAAGGAGTTTTAGACTTGAGTAACTTAAGACTTTCAGAGGTTAAATCACTCATCCTCATTTGTCTTAGTTCAAAGAGTGCAATGCTTGTCGAGTAAGAGATCTTGTCGACTTTGGGAGGACTCCGCACAACATCAAGGCAATGTTGCATGGCTATCTTGTGTTAACACAACATACTCATTTCTCTCTCATTAAACTGTCAATTTGCGGTTTATTTCATAAATTCCTCGATCAATATGATAAGTATGATTATGATAATGTCTATACAGAAGTTGCTTAATCTTTTCCTGACTGCGTACACGAAGGACGTTTTTCAAAGGTACCTGAAGGACTTCAACAAAACTGGGCAAAGCAAAGCGTTGGATACAAGGTAGGCCTTGCAAATTCGTAGAGTGTTTTGGCAACTGCATATGCTTAGAGAGAGATTAGTATAATTGGCTTCAAGTTGTTGCTAGTTACCTTTTGTAGAGAGATCGGTCTGTCCGTGCTGATCGATTAATCTACACACGCCAACATGGATGAGTTGGATGTCATTTGATTCCAACAAACTGCGCAGTGTGTTACTATGGTTGGAGAGATCTTTTTGCCTACATATGTTACTTCATGTTAAATCTTGAAGATCATGGCGGATGTTGGACCACATGGATGATTGCTTGACACCTATGTGAAGATGTTGTTCGATATGAGGATCTCAAGATTGTATTGATGCCTCTAAAGAATCAAGGCTTGGTTACTATCAGGCTGATGCTACAACCACTGGATGATGCTTGAAGACACCACTACACTCGTTCTATCTATCTCCGTAGTCCGTGTGAAGCATTAAAATATCTCAGTAAGAAGTCGAACACCGTCTTTGCCCCACAGAGAATCAAAGGACCGTACATAAATTTTGAGAAGATACACGGATACGCGGGTTTCATGGAATATAGTCGCGCATATACGTCAGTTCCCACGTAAAACCGCGTATGTTTGGTTGCTGACAATTTTTTCTTGGTTTAGCTCTCTTCAGCACAGCTGCAGTGCTGTTTGGTATCTCTGATACTATTTTATATCTCTGGTGGTGTTCCAGTTCTCATAATTATGTTTCTAAAGAAGATGTCTTGATGATTTGTTGGTGAAAGTGTTCAGGATGCACAAACTAAGGGGGAGCCTTAGTCATATGGAAAGGATGCTTGGATGCACAGATTCAGGGGGAGCATTGGCCTTGCTGAGTATAATGCATTGTTGGCATTATGTTGACTCTGAAATATGTTTTCTTTCTTGAGGACTTTCTGGTGTTGGTCTTAAAGTTATATTTGTATTTTGGTGAAAAGGTCTTGTTGAGACCCATGATGTAAATTGTAATATTCTGTCATGTATGGAATTTTCAATTTGTAAACCCACTTGGTTGGGTAGCTGAGTCAAATTTTGTAAACCCACTTGGTTGGGTAGCTGAGTCAAATTTTTAAACCCACTTGGTTGGGTAGTTGATTCTCATATGTAAATCCACTTGGATGGATATTTGTTGTAAGTATGAGTCATTGGTGATAGGAAAGTCATTGAGTCATGTACTTCTTTGGAAAATATGTTTGAAGATTCAGCATGAAATCAGGGGGAGCTTGGCCACTTCAGTACATATCAGATCTGCAGAACGCTTCTTCCACATGAGGAGAAAAGGGGAAGAGTATGTTGATCCGCCCTTTGCCCTTTATGTCAAAGGGGGAGAGTGACATGGTGTTTGAATGAAGAGACAGAATGGTGTCAAATATTTGGGAGAGTGACATGGTGTCATTGTATTCTTAATGTATCTATCAGTTGTGGTAACCAAACACCATCATGGTTGCCATCAAGTCCAAAGGGGGAGATTGTTGGAAATATGATGCAGGGTGTTGTCCTTGATGGCAACCCACTAAATGAAGATGAAGACATGCGAATGTTGACATGTGTTGTCCTTGATGGCAATCCACCTGATGAAGTTATCCTTGGCTTGATGGATTTGGTAAATGATGTAAATCTGATGTGATATGATGTTTGTTGACAATATGATGCTGAGTGTTGTCCTTGAAAGGAAACCCACTTGATGAAGATGATGACAACTTACTTGATGAAGTTATGCTTGATAGAATATGTCCCTGATGAAGGAACGATGTATCTACATCAGGTACAGAAGGCATGAAGAAAGGAATTCAGCATGTGCTACTCCTATGATGAAAAAGAGATGAAACCCTAGGTACACGCGGGATTGTCTAGGGAAGTTTATGCATGCGTAAAGAAACATTCCAAGTCACAGATGGGCAAAAGCGTCAAAAGTAAAATCAGGTAACGAACATGGTATTGACCCATTGTATTGGGTAATGATCTCACTAATCGACCTCATTTGTAGGCCCATTGAAATCATATTGCTTTTGGCTCATATTCGTAAATTTGCTTTATGGTATTGAAAAGGATAAACCTATATATGAGAAGAATTCATTGTGTAAATCATGAGGTAGGTGCAAGATGTCGAGTTTGAAATTTAATTACTTCTCAAGTAGTGCTCAATGGTGCGGTTACACTTGAAGATAACCGAATTTTGATGCCCTACTGAAGGAAGAAGGGGATCTAGATCTGAAATGCACTTGTATCTACTAGATCTGCTTATGGAAGGCCTAGATCTGTGATGAGGCGAACATCTAGGCGAACATCTGTCTGAAGTAAAAGGGTAAATCTGAATTGAATATCTGATCTGATGAAGTATGCTGCTCTGTAATGATTAAAGATCTATACCCTACTTCGCCTCGGAGGAAGCACGTATATACGCGGCTTCGCTGAAGAGAAAGCGCGTATGCGCAATGAAATATGTACTGAGGTATACGCTGGTTGATGTGGACGGAAGCGCGTATATACGCGACATAAGTAAAGGGAAAGCACGTATGCAAACTAGGGTTTGCTGATGCAAGGGGTATGAAAAATCTGATCTGTTCTGTTGTGTTTCTGCTATCTGATCTGTGTTGATAAATATCTGTTGGTGATGTATGTTTGTGCTTAAAAGTATGGAAAGGGTCCAGTCTGGAAATATGATGAAATGTGGCCTGCAAGTGGTGTTCTATTGAATTTGTTGGATCCAGTGTGAAAATTGATGAAACGTGGTCCATAAAGGTGCTGAGGGTTGTGGCCTATAGTCAGGGGGTTGTAGCTCCCTTCCAGGTGAGGCTGGTAAACGAGATCGGGGGGTCGTAGCTCCCTTCCAGGAGAGGTTGGTAAACGAGTCAGGGGGTTGTAGCTCCCTTCCAGGAGAGGCTGGTAAACAAGCGCAGGTGGGTGCCTACGTGCTGGTCAAGTCTACGCCAGCACATATGTTGTAAGATGTTTTCTATATAATAAAATATTGAAGGCTGAGCAACTGCAGCGGTGGTTTTCTCCCGACTTGGGTTTCCACCTAAAAATCCTGGTGTTCATGTGTGATGCTTTGTGTGATGGTTTATTCGGTTCTTACTGCACATGTTTACTGTTTATAGAACATCTAATGAATGAATGATGGAATGATATAAGTGAAGAACTAATGGCATAATTATATCTCTGTGTATACGCGAGTTTTATGAAGGATATCCGCGTGTATACGCTACTTGGCTTCAGCAAGGTAGCGTATGGGTTTTAAGGAATGAAAAAGTAAAAAGTTTTGAATATGCAGTAAATACTGATTCACCCCCCCCCTCTCAGTATTTTTCCCAACATATAGGAGGGGAACAGTGCTTTAAAGGCATCAAGTTTACCATGTAGGATTGCAAAGAGTTCATTAAACTAGACCATAGTGAAATTGATCTTACAAATGCTATCCCTAGGAGTTTCATGAAGGACAACTTTTCAAAGTTGTTGATGATCATTCATAAGTATTTTACCTATGAAGGAAGATTTCACATGGTCTACTCCTACCACCTTAGGCTTCTTCTGAATTTTGTGGGTAAGAGGTCACTTGACTTGCCCTTTTATTTATACAGAAGTCTAGGTAAAATGTCAGACAAGGTTCAACTTAAACCAGAAGGAAATGAAACTTCTCTCTTTCACCATGGTTTGATTAAGTTGTTGGTGTTACAGGAGTTGAAGAGACTAGATAAATATTGGATTTCCTTTCTATTCATGAGTGGTTTTGAAGTTGATGTTCTCACTCCTAAGAGAGCTTCCAAACCTAGAAATATTTCATCACCAACAGTGGCAGAGGAAGTTGAAGAAGGGAATAGATCATCCCCACCAGAACTAGTGAGCATGGAGACAGAGCCTTTGTAGAAGATTGACACACCTAAAACATCACCTACAAAAAAGAAGAAAACAGTCAGCAAACAAGGAAGCAAGAGAGTTACTATGAGCCAAACAGTTGTTAAAGGTAACTTAGAGGACATATTTCATGCAATTGACATTGACGAAACTCCCATTGTCCAAGCTGAAGACATTGAAGATGGAGGAAGGAAGCTGAAGAAAGGTAAGACAACTAAAAAGTTAGATTTTGCAGGTGATGATGTTGGTTTCATGTTTCAACCTAGAAAGCCAATGACTAGACATGCAAGAAAGGTCATGGAAATCAGCAAAGAGACTCAGAAGGTCAGTGAAACTACTCAACCACTAAACATCATAGATCTCTCTTCACCTATAAAATAAGAGCTAGTTATCAAACAAAAGAAGGGTAAAGAGAAAATTAGTGAAAAATCAGAAATTGAAACCCTTAAGGAGTAGTTGAAGGAGGAAGGTAAGGAGATATCAGTCTTGAAGCAAGAAGCAAATAATCATAGAGCTGAGAAAGTTCATTTTGAACAAATGAGGAAAATCTGGGAAGATCAAGTCACAAGTGTCTCAGAGACCTTGGAAAATACAGAAAGGTTGATAAAATGGACTCAGCCACTAAGGGGAGAAGTCAAACACATCAAAAATATAAACCTACACTTGCAATCCAAGAACATGGCATTAAAAGACAAAGTGCAAGACTTTGAAAAGCAATTGGAGGTGATTCATGAGGAGTTGGAAAAGAAAGGATTGAAAATGATTGTGGTAGAAGAGCCCATTAGCCAACTAATTGTAAATGAGGAAGAAACACCATAGGAGTAATAATTTGAGATTGAATATGCCTTAGGAGGTTCATAACATGCAGAGAATCAAAATATTACAGCTGGAGGTCAGTTTTTGAAGAAAAATTTGAAAGTAGCAATTTCTGGTTTTTTACACAGTTTCGTAGTGTACCTTAGGCCTAAAGCTAGAAATACACTACGAAAAAACCTGTAGGTGCCTTTTTGCATTTAAAGTCGAATTTTGCATGATTTAAGGAGAGGGATCCATGATGGTAAGGTGTTATGACATGATGAAGATGGTTGAACAACAAAGAAGGGAAGAAGATGGATGGAGAAGCCACTTTTACCACGCTACTGAAACTCGCTACGAAATTGTCCTGTTTTCGTAGCGAGCAATTGCTGAAGGATTTTGAGCATCTTAAAATAATTTTTTGCCAGCTAGAGACCTCCTATAATATTCCAAATTTTTCCTTTAATAAATTGGAATATTAAAGTTTGTTAATTTCACTTGTAAGTTGAATAATTGGGTGAGGGGGCCCAAACACACTAAAAACATGGATAAAATCCCTCTAGTATGAAAAGGGAACAACCTTGGAACTATATTTCACACCCTCATGTGTGAAAGGAGACATTTGCAAGGAGGCTAGGTCAATTTTGACCAAGTCAAACATCGTAGAGGTATGAGGTGGAAAGAATCCTATGGGACAGTGCAGAGAAAGAGGAGGGAATATTCCTTGAAGGAGGGAAACCCTAATAGAGTGGGACCCATAGAGAGGGAGCTCTCATGTGTTTAAAAGGAGGGAAAGGTAGCCATTGTTTCACATGCATATGATTATTGATTTCTTGTGTGCTTAGACTATTTGCAGTCTCAGCTGTTTAGCTGAGTTTTTGTGCTACTTAGCACAAGGATTTCCTATTTAGGAATCCTTCTCCCTTTCTTGAGAAGCCTCTTGAAGGAGTTGTACTTATTTTCCTCATATCTAGGCTTGAGGCCAAGCATCCTCCTCCAGGACAGTAGTGTTAGGGTTCCTATGTTTTGGCAGATTTGGCAATACCAAAAGATAAGACAACATCAAACCACTTTAGGGCCCTAGGATCTAGCCCTCCTGGACCCGGAGAGGGATCTCTCCAATGAAACAAAGAATGATATATTTGAAGCTCAAGATGAGGTATTAGGCTAGTTATTAAGCACAAAGGGGGTTTTAAAATGATTTGGTTGTTGGTTGCTGGGTTGGTCATGAGATCATAGACTGAGAAAGTAATGGGAGAAAAGGAACAAAGCAGCAGGATGTTTCAGCAAAGGGGATAGGTTGAGAAAGTGCCATCCATTGGGCTATGGAGTCATGAAAGGAGAATTACTTGAAACAACTAGCCAAGGCTTTCAGAGGGCAAGTCATCTACACTAAAGGATATTTTTAGATAGATAATGGGATGGAACATCAAGGATTGAAAGTGAAAGAAGGAAAGAAACCCAATTTCTATCTATAGATTAGGTGAGAGGTCATTTAACTCCAGACCTGCTTGGACATACTCATAGGCAACTCTCAAAGGAGGGACAAAGGGGCAGCTTATAGATTGGACCAAAGGTCATTTAACTCCAGGTCAGCTTTAGCATGCTCCAAGGGAAAACAGAGATAAGTTGAACAGAGCTAGGGTCTATATATCAGAGAAGGACTTTGAACCTTCAATTCTTTGACACCAGCAAGAATATCCAAGCAGCAAACCCCTAATTCATACATCAGCTAGCAGCATATGGAACCACTACACTGGTTAAATCAGCTGAATTTACTCTTAGATTCATTATCAGTAGAAAACATTAAAGGCAAGGAGAGCAGAAACATAGGGTACCTAACAAGGGTAAATCCTATGCTATATTTCTGATGCAAGCCAGCAGACCAATGAACAACATGAAAGTGTAATAAAACAATAAGACAAGAGAAACATCACCCGTAGTAATAAACCATGATCCAAAGAAATTTGTTTGATTAATTGATGCAAAACCAGTCACATACACTGAGCTCAATGGCTAATACAGTCCAAACTTTCTCCTCCCAGCCTACTACATAAAAACTACTCTGCTATTCCCTACCAAGACTGTTCTAACAGTCAAAATGAATCCCTCTAACAGCAACATCAGCAGCCGAACAACAACCATTACAATTTTATCTTGGGAATTCTTATAGGACAATGAATAATAGCAGGGGTAGATGTTCATTTAATTTGATTCATTAAGACAGAGTGGAGGAAGTGCTTGAGCCCACTCTGCTTACTGGCACCTGCATCGCTGTAAGTACTCATGGTATGGCCTGGGAGTCTCTGTTAGGTCGATTTTGACCTCATATGTGTCCTTGAAGTCCTTTCTGGCTGTTAGGCCCTCTATTCTGTCTTGTGGAATAAGTGAACTGGATGGAAGGATCTGCAGGCCACTCCATGCTCCATAACTGCTACTTGACAGTCTTTTAAGAAGCTTCTGTCAGTGTCCTTAACTTTCCTGGGCTCGAGGAGGCATCGAGGATGCTGTAGGAATGGTGTACTTATGAGAGAAGAGTGTTCTGCGGATCCGTAGCACTGATATGACTTGTTTCGTGTGCATTTGGTCTTCACACTGCGCTCTTATCCTTTGATCACGGGATTAAGTGTTAAATCTTCAATAATGGGCTCTAACACCTTAATATCTGCTGCTGATACACTTTTGCTGCTGTGATGGCTTCTCTGCGCTTTCAGCCACAGTGGATGTGACTATGGAGACAGAGTGCAATCTTACTCTGTAAACCCTACACAATGAACAAAATTGTCAAACAACCCAGGGCGGTGGCGGAAGAATCGCTGTGGAGGCCTGTGGAGGGACGGTGGTGCAAATATGGAAATAGCGGATGCAATCGAAAGTGGTGGAGAAATGCAATGAAACGGTGGAAATGTTCGACTTTCAATGAAATTTAACATGGAAGTATTAAAGTTCGAATTGCGGGCGTAATGATATAAGGTTTAATATAAAACATTATAATTCGGGCCCTTTGAATTTAAATAAAAAGGAAATCCGCGAAAACATATGAAATGGATTTGAAATGGTGGGACCCGGCATGGGCGGAGGGCGATTCAATCGGGACCGTTGGATCAAGATATGGATCGACGACGGAGATGGTAATTGGGAGATCGTAATCGCAACGGGCGGAAAGTAGTAGCGATTGATAATTGCGATTGTGATCGGAGCGGGGGATGTGATTGAGCGCCAGCCGTCGGATCTGGGTGATAGATCAACGGTGGAGAAGCAATCGGCGGGGAGAAACGAGAGGAGCGATGGGATCGGGGCCATTGATTCCGAATGGATGGATGGCTAGGATTCAATCGGGGGATCACAATCGCAAAGGGTGGAAAGTGGCATCGATTGGAATTTACGATTATGATCGGAGCGGGAGTGCGATGGCCGTCGGATCAAAATAAATGAATGGTCAGGATTGGATCAGAAGTTCGCGATCGCAAGGCGTAGAAGGGGGGTGTGATGTGATTGGCACGATGCGATGGAGTACCAACCGTCGAATCTGGCGAGAGATCGATGGTTTAGATATAATCGGAGGGGCGGAAAGGGACAAGGCGACGGGCGCGCAGTGATTAGCGCTGGGCTATCAGATCTATATAGATCAACGGCTCAGATCGCAACGGGACCAATTGAACGATAACACTATCGCATCAGAGTTTTCGTGGTTTACAAAAGATTTCGAACGTTCCGCTCCAACTCTCCAATGAAATTAGCGCCCAGGCCATAAGCGCTCGGTCTTGGGCAAAGGGCCTATGGGGAAGTGGTTTGCGGGGCTGGCGGAAAAGGGGCTAAGCCCTAATATAAAGTGAAAAGTGGGTTTTTTGCCCATTTTAATGCAATTTTGAGGTTAGGAAGGGGAACGATAGAGGGAAAAAGGGTGAATTAGACCAAACAAGGGGTATGGGTAGAATTTGAAGGTGGTTTTGGGGGATTTAGAGGGTTAATAGGGGGAAATAGAGAGGAGTAAGAAGGGGATGAAACAGGGGTTTGGAAGGGATGAAATAAGGGGAAAAAGGAGGCCTTTTGGGCATTTTTTCACAATCAAAGAGGCTTTATCACTGGAAACAGAAGTGGGGATTTATCAAAGGACAAGGGCATAAGGAGGCTTCAAGGATGATGTGTTTTTAGAGGGAAATGAATTCCTTGAAGGCTGAAAAACATTTTAGCCCCCTGTTTTCTTTTCAAAACATTCATAGGGGGCTAACAAGTAGTATTCCTGAAGCAAGATAATTCTGTGTTGTAGGGTGTTGCAGTGAGAAGTCACAACACCACTTCCATCTCTTGTTTTTTTCAGAGGGAGAGTATTTCTTTCCTTTGGAGGACCAGTTTGGAAGCCATTGGAGCTTATTGTAGATATTTGCATTGGGCCAACTCATTCATTTTCCCCTACAGCGCAGTTTGCTTCAGTAACTGCATTATTTTCATAGAGCACTTGTTGTAGGGTTTTGCAGTGTTGATTGGAGGGCGAGATATTCCATGTAAGGATCATACTTCCATTTGAGAGATCCATTAGAGGATACATTGAAATCAGATGTAGCATATTCAGTCTTCTCCATCAAATTCCATTTTCTGAGTTGCAGCTGCTGCCCAGCAACTCCGACATTTTTTCCATTTTTTATATTTCAACCAATCCTTTGGAGGATTGATGTATTATTGTTTCCAAGGGTTAAAGCTTTGCTCCCCTATTGTATTTGAGCTATATCTTTTCATATCCATGTATTGACATAATTTTGCAGCAGTACTCCATAATAAACCACGCTTTCATAGCCAGGGGTTTCATATATATAACAGCCTTCTTTCATTTCTTGTACATGTATTGTTGAGGCTTGCATTGCCTTCCTTGAGTGATTTTTACCTCAAGACATTGTACTCTTTCTACTGATATAATAACATTTTTTGGCTATTCAGATCTTCATGAGTTCATGGTTGTAAAATAACGTTGTCATTCCAGCTCTTGTGCATCTATTGTTGCAGCCCCTCTCATCGGGAACTTTTTTAGGACATCTAGGTGTGGGAGATCTTTTTAGCTTGTAGAAGAAGTTTTTAGACCTCTCTTGAATTTAGCATGAACACATTGTTCTGGGGATGGTTTCAGTCTGTTACTGACATTAGGGTCACTGATTTGGGTGATTATTGTTAAAATGATAGTGTAACATCAAACCAATATTTGGAGCCTAAAGACCTAGCCTTCCTGGACTCAGAGAGGGCTCTCTCTATTTGTGTAAGGGATATCTATGTCTTTGCTTATTGTGTTTTGATTTTAGGCTAGTTATGAAGAAGGTTTTTGATTTTGGTTTTTAGGTTGTGAGGATAACGGTAAGTACGATGACATAAGATTTGAAAAGAATGTTAGATCAACTGGGCTATGGGGTCAAAAAGGTCAAGAAAGCTTTCAAATGGTGATACAAGGTTGTTGAAGGGCCGATTTGATTCGAGGTAAAATGGATCTTTGGGAAAAATGGAGTGAGATGGACATCAAGTTTGTGAATAAAAAAGGATTTCAAACACAAATAGTTTAATAGCTGACATAAACATGGTAGGGAAAACCATTACTCATGAGAAATGTAACTATAAGCTAATCAATGCATAGAAATAAACATTCAAGCCATGCATAGAGATATATAACTCTCTAAGTTTAGGAAATGTCTATCAGACTTTGGGGAAATACATTTAAGAAAGACAAACAACTCAAATCACTATGTCAGAACGCCTAAACACAGTACTTCAAGCTATTGGGCACTTTGAAAACAAGATTGCATAGTTTTAGGCAAAGGGCAAGATCAGAACAAGACCTCCTTGGTTCAACAAATGACAATCTAATCAATCAAAGAGAAATTTCATAGGTGGAACTATGGCTAGCCATGAGTAAGCAGGGCATACCGTAAATCATACTTAGCATGCATAAAACCATGAATGAAACAATCAAACAATATTCTTAAGTTATTAAAGAGCAATCAAGAATTCTTTAATGTGACTAAGAATGAAGAAAACATGGAAGCTATGAAGAAACATGAAATTCGAGGTGCCTCCAAGGGCATGTCTCAAATTTGTTCTCTACTGCCCTATAGCAAAGAAGAACATGGATTTATGAATTAAAACTAGGAAAAAAAATAGAGAGAGAGACACTATACCATTCTACCAAGTCATGGAATCCAACAACAATATTCTTTCATCATCCAAGAACATCCAAGAAACTATCCAAAAGCATGAGACAAGTATTTCTTCCAAAGCTTATATGACCATATATTGCTTCTATTCATCAATTTCATCCTTGTTTACGATGAAATCCTTTGGAATATATAGACCAAAGTGAGGAAAACCTCTTAGTTCAACTTGCAATTTCATTGGCTCCTCACAAATATCTAAACTTGTCCTTGAGGATTTGCAAAGCCCAAGGCACAAAATATCTAATAAATATCTAAAAAATTGCTAAAAAAGGGAAATATATTGACTTTTCATAACTTATCATATACAGAAATAGCTAAACGCACATGAAGAAAAGTCACTTTTGAAAGGTTCAATTTTCACAAAAATACTCAAAAAATACATCAGCAAAAGGTCCCCTGACTTGTCGGCAACTGTTGGAGGCCTTCCCGATGTCGAAACGAGTCTCATGATGGCTCGTTGTAAAACTCTGAGTGTCTTATTTCGGAAAAATTTTAGTTTTCTCCCAACTGACCACTAGAAGTCCTTCAAAACCAGACCTATGTGTAAAAGACCAGAAAATAGGCCTTGCTGATAAACGGGGCAGAGTGTAGAAAAAGCAAGTGTTTTTCGCCATTTTGGGGTAGCAAAAGATCTTCAATTGTTCTAAAAATTGCTGAGTATGTGCCCCTAAAATTATGGCATCCAATGATACCATTTTCATCCTTTGATGATGCCCCAAACTGAAATGGAAATGCCCACGAGTTTGGCCAAAAACCCAAAAATGACAAAAAAACAAAACATGTCGGATTTCGCCCAAACTTGGCGAGCATGACCCTCAAGGGTTTTCGGAAACAAATTGTGAAGCAGAGGCCAAAATTTGGAGCCTTGAGGTGCCTTTCCTCAATTTTGGTGCCGGGCGCTTCCCTTTAGCCTCCTTGAGTTTTTCCTGAGCAGTCTTCAACTTCCACTGGGCAAACTAATTGAGATTTTTATAATGCCCGGTCATCCTCCATTGAAGGTCCAAGTCCCTATTTGCCTTCTCCAATTTCTTCTCCAAGTGATCATTAACTCTCTCAAGCCATGCTTCCCGATTTTTCTCTATCTCTTGTTCGAACAATGCAGTGAGAGAGGTAGATTGGAGAAGGGCATCTTCTTCTTCCTTTTGTTTCTCAAGGGCCTTTTTGAGCCCCATGGTTCTTGGCCTCTTCCGCCTGGGCTGATCTTCGACTTCGCTTTCATCGAACTCACCCATGAGTTCTTCCAATCTTACTTGTGCTTTGGAGGCCTCCTTTTTGTATTTGATGGCCCGTGTCTCATACACAACCATATGGACACTCATCTGCTTGTTTTGAACTTGCAAGAAGTGATTGAAGTTCCTAGCCCTATCAAGATCAGTCCTCAAAGCATCAATTTGGCTTTCTCTATGGATCAAGAGATTTTCTAGGATCCGAGCTTCATTATCATTATCATCACTTTGGATTTGGATGATGTCGAATTCCCTTTCTTATTCATGACTGCTTTCTTCCTTGTCCTTCCCTTTGCTTTGGGTGGCTCTTTTAGTCTTCTTCCTCTTGGGAAATTCGACCATGGGCTTTTTGGGAAATTGTCCCTTGCTTCAGAGGGCCCTAGTCACATTTGGAGTTAAAAATATAGACACCCTTTTCCTTGATGTCTGGGGCTTGGCCACCTTCAGAGGAGAGAGCATGACCCCTTTCCTAGGAGAGGCAGCTAGCCCATGCTCCATGGGCTCTTTACCCTTGTCACTTTGCTCCTCATTTTTTCCACTGTCTTGGATTTATTCATGGATGCCTTGGCTGTCCTTTTGCATTTATTTTTGAGGGTTGTCCTCCTCACTGTGTTGCACCTATTTATCATGCTGCCCCTCTTCTTCATGAGGTTGTTGTTCCTTATCATGAGGCTGGTGTTCATCATGCTGTGGCTGCCCCTGTTCATCATTATGAGGCTATTTTTCATCATGCTGTGGCTGCCCCTATTCATCATTAGACTGCTCATCCTCACTTTGCTACACATCTTCATGCTACTGCCCTTCATCATCTTCATGAGTCTGTTGTTCTGCCTCACTATGATGCTGCTCATCATCATCTTTCTCATCATCCCCTTGCTGCCTTGTTTCATCCTGCTGCTGCTCATCATCACTTCCCTCTTCTTACTCATGCTCTTCTTCCTCATCATGGTCATGCTCTTCTCCCTCTTCAGGCTCTTTTGTTTGTTCTATGGTAAACTTGAGCCTCTTGGGAACTGTTTTTCTAGAAGAAGGTGAAGGATGGTGAGTAGGAGGTGTAGGAGATGTATGAACTGGAGGGACAGTGGAGAAATCTTGATGAGTGATGAAAGTATCCCAAGAGACCTCCCTCTTCTCAAGCTGATGAAGAATGATGACTTTGATGAGGGAGTGATGGAAGAGGCAGGCTGTCTGTTGTGAGGGAGGCTTTTTCTGAAAAGTGGAGGCCATTTTCTAAATGCTTCTATGTAAGAAGAAAGGAAGATTTAGAAATTTGGCCCTCGTGAAAAGCATAAGCAATCGAATGTGATAGGCATAGACTCAGGAGAATATTCCCTCACAAGTGAAGTATTTCATGATGATCTTCATGAGGGGGGCGTAGCTAGTCAAAAGATATGAGAAGGGGAAAATGGAAGGACATGAATCTCTTTGCTCAGGCTTTAGAAAGGGCTTGTATTCTTCTGAGTCCATGTGGCTTTGTTTAAACCACTTCTCCTCGACATAAGGGATTTTAGTGGCCTTGGAGATGGACCTTGGAGAGAATTTGAAATCTAGGCCTACCAGCTGGAAATGCTTCTCTTGAAACCTCAAAGCGCAAAGATGTGTCAAAGGGGAAAATCTCTTCACCTCTTGCACTCTTTGACAAAAATCTAAACACCCAACCTCATGGAAATTGAACAAGACTGATGGGTGGGCATTCACTTCTTCAGTGGAAACAGGCTCAAATCTCTTATGTAATCCACTCCTATTTTTTTGCCTGGGAGGCATCTTGTTTTGAATGCTCTCTGCAACACCAAGCTGCCTCAAATGGCCTTTGGAATGTTTTCTCAAGCACACAATTCTGTCCTCTTTGTTAGTCACTGTTTGACCAATGAAAATTGCTTCAAATGCTGTGTGAAATGGTTCTTTAATACCAACCTTCTGCTCCTTACAAATCACTATTTTGTCTCTTTTTATGCCAATCAACAAATAGTTATCAAAATAACAAGCACACAGTCAAATTGTTACTGTGTTTGGGTAAGGTCACAAGGGTCCTTTGTGTTTTGGCATAAAATAAGAAAGCCTTGTATCTAGACAAAGACAAAACACCCCTCCCAATCAAAAACACTCTTCTTGTATTTCACTGTCTCACATGCACAGGTAGACAAAAACACCTTCAAAATGAGTAAAAGGATCTTTCACCACAGTCTGCTTTCTGGGACAAAGGAGGTAGCACTAATCTGCTATTTCATAACACAGAGAAGATAATCTATAATGATCAAACTTCCACCTTATATCAGTGTTTTTTCTTAGATTTTGTAGACAGGGATTAATTTTGTTTTTTACCACTGCTAGGGCACCTTCAGCAATTATAGGCTCTCTTCTCAACACAGGAAGGAGAAAATCTTTCTAGACTGACCTCGGGACCTTCAAACACTGATGTTTCTTCTTTAAACTATGGTAAATGCATAGAGTTTCTTCCTCATATCATAAAAAAGGCAGTTTTATCCACATACCCAGCCTTTCATATTTTTAGAACCATACTCCTTCACTATCACTTGGGATGGCTTATGGCTCTTTGTTCGATCAGTTGAGAAGGTTTCAGAGCTTGTTAAAGGCACAAGGAGTGAGCGGCACGTTTGTTTGAAAGAATTTCGCGCTGTGTGGATGAGTCAGGTTGGCCTTCGGGCGATTGTGACCGGCGCCTACAGGCATGCTGCGCGCCGCTATAGGCACGCCGCACGCCACGCATCAATACAACGCCTTTGTATTTCTTTTCCTGAAAGCGCCACGAGTTTTTCCAGGCGTGCCGCGCAGTCTAAAGCCTCCAAAATTTGCAACTTCGCTTGAAATTTCTCGTTTCAGTCAGAGAGCAGCCAGGGAGATGTGTTGCTCATGTTTTTGAATTGCCAATAGGCCCTGCAACGGTCTTTAACTCCTTTTGAAAGAGAAAAATTCAAAGTCCTTTTTATATTTGCTTGGTGAGGGTTTTGAAAACCTTTGAAAAGGCTTTCAGGTTTAAACAAAACATGAAGCACTTTCCTTGTGATTTCATCACTTAAAACCTATAAAGACTCTTTTTTGCACTAATCCTTTGACAAGATGTGGAGTTTGAATTTTGAAAAGGTAACATAGTGATGGTTTTTGTTTAAGTAAAAAGGCCGTGTTCAGGAACTGCAGATCTCCTCTACTGCCTTTTCACCGTGCTTTATTAAAAAGGAATCTCTGCCACTGCTGACCTTTTTT